>SJYT01055488.1:149605-218431 GCA_006410635.1 Cephalophus harveyi
TGCAGCCAAAGATGGAGAAGCTCTATACAGTCAACAAAAACAAGACTGGGAGCTGACTGTGGCTCAGATCATGAACTCCTTATTGCCAAATTCAAACTTAAATTCAACAAAGTAGGGAAAACCACTAGACCATTCAGGTATGACCTAAATCAAATCCTTTATGATTATACAGTGGAAGTGAGAAATAGATTTAAGGGACTAGATCTGATAGACACAGTGCCTGATGAACTATAGACAGAGGTTTGTGACATCGTACAGAAGACAGGGATCAAGACCATCCCCAAGAATAAGAAATGCAAAAAAGCAAAAGAGCTGCCTAGGGAGGCCTTACAAAAAGCCATGACAAGAAGAGAAGCAAAAAGCAAAGGAGAAAAGGAAAGATATAAACATCTGAATGCAGAGTTCCAAAGAATAGCAGGGAGAGATAAGAAAGCCTTCCTCAGCGATCAATGCAAGGAAATAGAGGAAAATAACAGAATAGGAAAGACTAGTGATCTCTTCAAGAAAATTAGAGTACCAAGGGAACATTTCATGCAAAGATGGGCTCAATAAAGGACAGAAATGGTATGGACCTAACAGAAGCAGAACATATTAAGAAGAGGTGGCAAGAATACACAGAAGAACTGTGCAAAAAAGATCTTCATGACCCAGATAATCATGATGGTGTGATCACTCACCTAGAGCCAGACATCCCGGAATGTGAAGTCAAGTGGGCCTTAGAAAGCATCACTACGAACAAAGTTAGTGGAGGTGATGGAATTCCAGTTGAGCTATTTCAAATCCTGAAAGATGATGCTGTGAAAGTGTTGCACTGAATATGCAAGCAAATTTGGAAAACTCAGCAGTGGCCATGGGACTGGAAAAGGTCAGTTTTCATTCCAATCCAAAGATAGGCAATGCCAAAGAATGCTCAAACTACCACACAACTCACTCATCTTACACACTAGTAAAGTGATGATCTCATCTAACCCTAATTACTTACCCAATTTCCCATATCTAAGTATCAAAATATTGGGAGTTAGGAGTTCAGCAAATTAATTTGTGAGGATACATTTAGTCCACAATACATTATCCCCCTATCTTCTATTCATCTTCCCCTGATACCTTTCTTCACCTTACTGGAAACAACTTCTGACTCAAGGAATTTCATATTTCTCTCATCTGCCTGGAAATGTATTCCAAATATCTTCCCATTTTCCACTCTTGAAACCCCTTCAATATTTGAATCACCTAAGTAAATGATAACCTAATTCTACTCTTGAATACTATAACACTCTCATTCTCCTAACTTCATTTATTATCTTTCATAGCGCTAATCACCAGTGAGCTTTCATGGAATGGCTCATAGCTTCATTGAGTTATGAAGCCCCTTTACCATGACAAAGCTGTGATCGATGAAGGAGTACTTAGTAATAGTCTACATAACATAAAATTTTATGATTTTCTGACTCTCATGAAAATTGAGGCAGGTCAGGTGGTCTGGTATTCCCATCTCTTGAACAGTTTTCCATAGTTTGTTGTGATCCACATAGTCAAAGGCTTTGGCATAGTCAGTAAAGAAGAGGTAGTCACTTTTCTGGAACTCTCTTGCTTTTTTGATGATCCAATGGATGTTTGAAATTTGATCTCTGGTTCCTCTGTCTTTTCTAAATCCAGCTTGAACACCTGGAAGTTCTCAGGTCATGTTCTGTTGAAGCCTGGCTTGGAGAATTTTCAGCATTACTTTGCTAGGGTTTGAGATAAGTGCAATTGTGTGGTAATTTGAACATTCTTTAGCATTGCCTTTCTTTGGGACTGGAATGAGAACTGACCTTTTCCAGTCCTGTGGCCACTGTTGAGTTTTTCAAATTTGCTGGCATATTGAGTGCAGCACTTTGACAGCATCATCTTTTAGGATTTGAAATAGACTGTTGAAGCCTGGCTTGGAGAATTTTCAGCATTACTTTGCTAGGGTTTGAGATAAGTGCAATTGTGTGGTAATTTGAACATTCTTTAGCATTGCCTTTCTTTGGGACTGGAATGAGAACTGACCTTTTCCAGTCCTGTGGCCACTGTTGAGTTTTTCAAATTTGCTGGCATATTGAGTGCAGCACTTTGACAGCATCATCTTTTAGGATTTGAAATAGCTCAACTGAAATTTCATCACCTCTACTAGCTTTGTTCATAGTGATGCTTCCTAAGGCCCACTTGACTTATTAAGGGCCACTTAATAAGGCCACTTCTTATTGCCAAATTCAGACTTAAATTGAAGAAAGTAGGGAAAGCTGCTAGACCATTCAGATATGACCTAAATCAAATCCCTTACAATGATACAGTGGAAGTGACAAATAGATTCAAGGAATTAGATCTGATAGAGTGCCTGAAGAACTATGGACCAAAGTTTGTGACATTGTACAGGAGGTAGTGATTAAGACCATCCTGGAGAAAAATAAATGCAAAAAGGCAAGATGGTTGTCTGAGAAGCCCTTACAAATAACTTAGAAAAGAAGAGAAGCAAAAGGCAAAGGAGAAAAGGAAAGATATACCCATATGAATGTAGAGTTCCAAAGAATAGCAAGGAGAGGTAAGAAAGCCTTCCTCAGTGACCAATGCAAAGAAATAGAGGAAAACAATAGAACTGAAAAGACTAGAGATCTCTTCATGAAAATTAGAGATGCCAAAGGAGCATTTCATGCAAAGATGGGCACAATAAAGGACAGAAATGGTATGGACCTAGCAGAAGCAGAAGACATTAAGAGAGGTAGCAAGAATACACAGAGCTATACAAAAAAAGATTTTGATGTCTCAGATAAACATGATGGTGTGATCACACACCTAGAGTCAGACATCCTGGAGTGCTAAGTCAAGTCGGCCTTAGGAAGCATTACTATGAACAAAGATAGTGGAGGTGATGGAAATCCAGTCAGGTATGACACATAATTAAAAATGCATACTTTTAAATTGAATCAAATTGCAATGCAGTATTTTAAGTCACCTAAGGAAATGCACAATTGAAATTATTAAAATTATAACTGAATATCAGTGACATATTTTGTTGTTTCATATCAGTTTTTCATTATCAGATTGTGAGCTCTATGAAGTAATGTCTTTATTCAGTACTGAAATTTTAGCAGCTGGACAATCCCTTGCTCATCACTGGAGTTCAGTGCATACTCTTGAGTACATGGTAACATCTATTTATCTGTTTATCTTATATAATGATAGCTTGTTGCCAATAGCAGTCCTGCGGGGTTTTCTGCTTTGAACTATAAAAACTCTTACCTAAATTACTATGCACTATTCTGTATGATCTATGTGTTATTTCTGTGTTACAGCAATAGGAGATCCAAGAAATTCAATTAATTGTAGGAGGAACCCTTTCTTTTAAACTTAAATGATAGTTTTTAGAGCAATTTTCAATTATTTTACAGAGAATGCTTTATTTTTTTTTAAGTTCAACTGCCTTAATAAACCTAGCCTGTCAAAATAAATGCCACCTGCAGCAGTATGCATTGCATTCATTGAGATGATTCATTTGTGGACAAATTGCTTGCTGTATAATGTTTTCCATGAAGGCTGGCACAGCTGGTTTTTAATTTATCTGTAAAGCAAAACCATTCCCTTTGGAGTAAATGTTTTCATTTGGATACTTCAATTTGCCATGTTTGCAAACAGCATTTTCCTCACTTTGCTGGGCAAAGGAAAGTGTAATAAGAGAGTAATCTGAACACATACACGTACAAATCAAGTAACTTCTTTCCCCTTTGACTTGCTTCTTTTTCTTGATAAATAGATAATACTCAAAAATAAATTAATTGGCTTAACGTACTTAACGTACATAAAATATGAACCTACAGGCATGCTAAATTGCTTCAGTCATGTTCAACTCTGTGTAACCCCATGGCTTCAGTCATGTTCGACTCTGTGTGACCTACCAGGCTCCTCTGTCCATGGGATTCTGCAGGCAAGAACTCTGGAGTGGGTTGCCATGCCTTTCTCCAGGAAATCTTCCCAACCCAGGGATTGAACCTGCATCTCTTACATCTTATGCATTGGCAGGCAGGTTCTTTACCACTAGCGCCACCAAACTTGGCTACCCAGATAAACATATCTGCTTAGAACTTTACATTTCCACTTATTTAATGCAAGCTTGGAGAAGAAATGTCAACACACTCCGGTATTCTTGCCAGGAAAATCTCATGGACAGAGGAGCTTGGTGGGCTACAGTCCATGGGGTCACAAAGAGCCAGACATGCCTGAGCACACACACACAATACAAGGTTAGTGAGATGAGGACAAGGAACACTGCTGGTATTTTGTAAATGAAGGAGAGAAAGCCTAACATTATGTATTGACTCACCCCTTAATCCCAGGGTCAAGAATAATGCCCTGATTCATTTTGTTCAGTACTTTTTCTACTCCGTATATTAGTCTACACATATTATCAGTAAGTTATGAACTTGGCTTTGGTTTCACTGACATGAAAATGTGTTTACATGTGGCTCTCAGACTTCCTTAAAATTTATACTGCTTTAAAGCAAATAAAAGTGACCAATGAGTCAAATGAAGATAATTATATCCAAATATTAAGAAGCCATGATTCTAATGTGATTATCATTCCTGATGAAATTTATCTAGACGGAAAAGGTAGAACAGTTGAGGGAAAGGCCAAGTGTGCTACTTTGGATAGTGTTTCAATAACAGTGCACAGGCCCGTTTCTTCAAAGTGTAATTTATGTGTAGCATGTTTAGTGTCACAACTGTATTTTAAGGTTTAGCTTTATATTCTTTCATGCCTCACTTATTATACATAAATCTACCTCAATAATTATGACAAAATAATGCTATATTTGCATCTATTGTTTCTACTTGGGGTTAACATCTACGATTAACAGAAATCTAGGTTTTAACATGCCTTACAGGCAATCCTGATGCAATCAAAGCCACAAGCACTACTGATTTAGGGTGTAGGGTAAAACTTTGGAACAAAGGGCTCCCGTAACCCAGTGGCTCAAAGATAATAGATATTTGTTTTTCCTTCAAACAGGAGTCTAGGTGCAGAAGAGAGGTACATAGACCGTGGTGCCGCTATTACAGGAGATATTGTTCAGAGACCCAGCTACTGTCATTCTAAGCCTGTTGGAAGCTCACTCTCAAACATGCATGTATATTTCAGCTTGGGGAAATAGGAAAGACAGAATATGTAACTATTAGTGCAGGTGATGGTTACAGCTCAAAAGATAAACTTCCAGATCACAGTGGACTTACCACTTGAATTTGTTTATTAATCACATGAAGGCCCAAACAGTGCTGTTCACAGGGTAGATTTCTTCTAAGAGGCTCTTTAAGGACCCTTCCTTGTAAGTTCATTATTTTCAACATGTGAATTCCAGGCTTGTCTTGCTTGTCTTCCTCCAGCTTGTTGTGGGTGAAATGACTATGAAGGAGCAATTTGTCTATCACTAATGGAACATGGAAGTGGCATGAATCATTTCCATCACATCCAGGCTCCAGAATGCATGGCCATGGAGAAGAGGAATGGAAATGTGCTCACTGACCAGGTATAAGATGTATGCCAACTAGAGTGTAATTTTATCTTTTAAGTGGTAATCAATAAATTTCTTCCCTTATTTCTTATTGACTTAGTCCTTCTTTGATTCAACAAGTTATTATTTAGTAAAAGCCTTCTGATTTAGTACTCTAGAATTTCAAAGAAAGCATTTATTAAAACATTGCACAGGTTTAGGTAAGTGCTTTGCTTTTATTGGGAACATGGAAGATATCAGTCTAAATAAATTTCTATATGATTGATTAGGAACTGTCTCTCTGTATGTCTAAGAAGCATCATAGCACTTACTGAAGAGTTCATCCCTCATTTGTATGAAGGATGCTCTGCTTTATATGAATAGAATGCTCTCAAAGGAAACTATGTCTCTAGGAAAAAAGAAAAATAACCTAATATTTAACTAGAATTAAGCAATTATTTGTCATGAACACTGCTAAATATTTTCACATACAGTAACTAATTTAGTGGTGTCATTGGTAGTAAGGGTGTTTCTCTAAGGAAGGGCTGGAAAAGCAGAAAATAAAGAGGAAGCCGAATACCAAAAAATTGATGCTTTCAAACTGTGGTGCTGGAAAAGACTTTTGAGAGTCCCTTGGACAGCAAGGAGATCAAACTAGTCAATCCCAAAGGAAATCAACCCTGAAAATTCATTGAAAGGACTGATGCTGAAGCTGAAGCACCAGTGTTTTGGCCACCTGATGCAAAGAGCCAACTTACTGGAAAAGACCTTGATGCTTGCAGAGACTGAGGGCAGGAGAAGAAGGGGGTGACAGAGGATGAAATGGTTAGATAGCACCACTGACTCATGGACGTGAATTTGAGCAAACTTGGGGAAACGGTGAAAGACAGGGGAACCTGGCATGCTGCAGTCCATGGGGTTGCAAAGAGTTGGACACAACTTAGCAACTGAGCAACAACAATGAAGGGCAAAATGTAAAACTAGGGAGAAGGAGAGGATAATTCATGGAGGATGTGAGTCCAGGAAGACAGTTCATTGAGTTAGGGAGAATCTTTGACAAAAACTACGGAGCTGAAAAGAATATCACAGTGAAATCACAGGAAACTCAAATAGATCCTGATTCACACCCAGTAATTTTATTCTGTTTTTCTGGCTAGCTCTTTTATGCTTGTTTCCCTATTTTCAGCAAGGGGTCTTACACACATTTTCTAAGACATTAGACAGAGAGGAGCTTCATAGTTCTGATGTGACTGAAACCATCCTTTCCATCTTATTTAGTAACATAGAGAAAACATCTCTTCCAGCAAAAGGCAATTTTTCCCATATGTTCACTCAGCCCAGATTCTCCTGTTCTTAGAAATGTCACTTCATAGGTTTGCACCCCTTTCCTCATATGTCATCAAAGTGATTCTCTCTAAAGGGTAATCTCATTACAATATAGTGACTCTCAGCGTCCCCAGCCAACACTGCTGATGGAGTCAGGCACTGGGGACTGACTGGTCCTCAGGCTATTCATTTAAACTGGAAAGCATCACTTGTAGCAAATCAAAATCAGGTTAATCTCCAGCTTTCAACAGTCACCGTTCTTTGAGAGAGGTCCCAACTACACAGATGAATCGGAAGGTAATGATGTACAAAGTCCTTGCACTTGAACCCTGACCTCTGGCCATGTCCTGGGGGTGGACAACTGATCAATGCTGGACCAAGTTTGGAAACTTGAACGGAGACACAGAAGCTGGTTGAAGATCTTACCTTAATGGTCCTGTGATATTCTCCAGCTACTGAGGGCTCCAGGGACCACAGCGGGAATGGGGGTGAAGTTCCCGGCTGCTTCCAGATCTGGATCTGGCCAGTGCATGGCAAGGGCTCTGGAGGTCTGTGGGACACAGTACTCAGCCTGTTCTGGGCCCCCAGCTCATCTGCTGACCCCAAGGCCAGAGGGCCTGGAGGGCCAAGGAAGAAGGCCCAGGCCCACCTCTCGCCGCACTCTTCAGAGAGGATCACCTTTAGGCTTATCATTGGCAGACCAGGAGGAATTTTAACCACCAGGCTAATGGTATGGCAGAAAGTGAAGAGGAACTAAAAAGCCTCTTGATGAAAGTGAAAGTGGAGAGTGAAAAAATTGGCTTAAAAATCAACATTCAGAAAACGAAGATCATGGCATCTGGTCCCATCACTTCATAGGAAATAGATGGGGAAACAGTGGAAACAGTGTCAGACTTTATTTTTGGGGGCTCCAAAATCACTGCAGGTGGTGACTGCAGCCATGAAATTAAAAGAAGCTTACTCCTTGGAAGAAAAGTCATGACCAACCTAGATAGCATATTGAAAAGCAGAGACATTACTTTGCCGACTAAGGTCCATCTAGTCAAGGCTATGGTTTTTCCTGTGGTCATGTATGGATGTGAGAGTTGGACTGTGAAGAAGGCTGAGCCCCGAAGAATTGATGCTTTTGAACTGTGGTGTTGGAGAAGACTCTTGCGAGTCCCTTGGACTGCAAGGAGATCCAACCAGTCCATTCTGAAGATCAGCCCTGGGATTTCTTTGGAGGGAATGATGCTGAAGCCGAAACTCCAGTACTTTGGCCACCTCATGTGAAGAGTTGACTCACTGGAAAATACTCTGATGCTGGGAGGGATTGGGCGCAGGAGGAGAAGGAGACGACAGAGGATGAGATGGCTGGATGGGATCACTGACTCAATGGACACGAGTCTGAGAGTCTGAGTGAACTCCAGGAGTTGGTGATGGACAGGGAGGCCTGGCGTGCTGGATTCATGGGGTCGTAAAGAGTCGGACAGGACTGATCGACTAAACTGAACTGAACTGAATGGTCTCGCGATAACAGCTGCGCGCCTGTGCTGTTACACTTTCATCTCACGGACGCGTCCAGCGTCTGCGCTGTTACCAGGCCGATGTCCTCATGTGCTGTTGGCCCGCGCTTCACACCCTTTCATGCTTGATCTTGTACCAGTCAGCTTCCTGCTTCTTCATCCACTGAACCATCCTGTCTGCTGTCACAAAGGACCTCTGTGTTGGCTGCTCCACAGGCATGTAGCTTTTTATCTCCTCACTTTACTCAGTGTTTCAGACATGTTTAATGCAATGGTTGATTCTCCTTTTGTCAAATGAGCTGCTGCTGCTGCTGCTAAGTCGCTTCAGTCGTGTCCGACTCTGCGCGACCCCATAGACCACAGCCCACCAGGCTCCCCCGTCCCTGGGCTTCTCCAGGCAAGAACACTGGAGTGGGGTGCCGTTGAGCTACTGTTGTTTAAATCGCTTGATTGTTTCCTCATTCATCTGCTTCTTCTTTCCTATTTTTTTTTTTCTATCCTTTCTACATAGTTCTTAAATATGGTGCTTTGAAAGATCTCCCTTTTCCTCACTGGATTTCAAATGAATTTAAAAAAAAATGAGTTAAGCATATGGGAATAATACATAGTATTTATAATGAGTTTGAAGTTTAAGATTGTGGCTTATGTACGTGGGCTAATGGTCTTCCTAATAAGAGACCCTAGATATGGACTGAGTCACTCAGACAGTAACAGCTTAGAACCTTTTTGCTGCACTCTTTGAATGAATTAAAAAAAAATTGAGTTAAGCATATGGGAATAATACATAGTATTTATAATGAGTTTGAAGTTTAAGATTGTGGCTTATGTACGTGGGCTAATGGTCTTCCTAATAAGAGACCCTAGATATGGACTGAGTCACTCAGACAGTAACAGCTTAGAACCTTTTTGCTGCACTCTTTGTGGAAGCTGGCTCCCAAGAATAAAGGGAGGAAAGAACAGAGCTAAGCTTGTGCTGTGCTGTGCTTAGTTGCTCAGTCCTGTCCGACTCTTTGTGACCACATGGACTGTAAACTGCCAGGCTCCTCTATCCATGGGATACTCCAGGAAACAATACTGGGGTGGGTTGCCACGCCCTCCTCCAGGGGATCTTCCCAATCCAGGGATCAAACCCAAGACTCCCACAAGCATTACGGACAGATTCTTTTCCATCTGGGCCACCAGGGAAGCCCATGAATACTAGAGTGGGTAGCCTATCCATTCTCCAGGGGATCTTCCCAACCCAGGAATAGAACTGGGGTCTCCTGCATGGCAGGCAGATTCTTTACCAGGTGAGGTATGAAGCCCAGACTATGCCATTGTAGGAGAAATAAAGAGAACCCAGCAGTCCTCTGTTTCCTCACTGGGGAAGGAAACATTGCAGATGTGTGTGGATGGGTACAAGCAATCCACAAAAGCACTGGAACTCTGGAGGCAGATTATAAACACTGTGAGTCAAGTATGTGATAAGTCCATAAAGAGATGAGAGAAGACACTGTACTCCACGTTTGCTTTCCTCTTCTACCCCTTATAGGCTGACCCAAATGGTTACTTGTTTATGATTTGCCTAAAGTACAAAGAAAAGTCCTTGAGTACAGCATCTTCATTTTGTTCAATCTGTATCCCAGTGTCTACTATAGTAACCAGAATGTAAGAGGCATTGTTGAGTGAATGAATAAATGTACAAGACAAATATGCAAAAATGTATCACTTCCTTTGTTGGAAGAGATTACTGCTCTGTAGGCTTCAAGGAGATAGAATCTGAGTTGGACTATAAAGAATACAATTATCCTAAGTAAGATAGTGAGAAGAGTATGACCAGAATTAAAGTTAAAAACAAAATATCACAAGGCATTTTTGGGTCTGTGATATTTGTTAGCATTGACATTACATGAACCTCTTCTATTTACTGCTGTAGAATAAAGGAACATCATAAAATAAATAAATGGAAGATTAAAATTACACATTTAATTTTTAAATTTATTTTCCTACTGAAATGATTATAGGTTAATGACTCTAATATTTAATTTTATAAACTTCTGTGTTTAGAGAGGAATGTATGGTGGATGCGGGTGTGTGGGTACACCACTCATGTATATACATGAGTGTATATATATAACAATCCCTACAAAGAATTAATATTTTAGTAGTATATGATTATTAAAAGCATGAGCTTTCCCAGGTGACTCAAGTGATAAAGAACCCACCTGCCAATTCAGGAGATGCAAGCAGGAGATGTGAGTCAGGAAAATCGTTTGGAGAAGGAAATGACAACCTACTCCAGTATACTTGCCTGGGAAATATCATGGCCAGATGAGCTTGACAGGCTACAGTCCATGGGGTAGAAAAAGAATCGGCCATGACTGAGCAACTGATCAAAGTAAAAAGTATATAGATCATAATCTTTAAAATACTTTTTTTTTCTTATCTAACTTACTTCCAAAAATTACAAATGCTTATTGCCTAAATTTTCCCCAAACTGATATATTGACAAAGACATTTTTTCCTCCAGTTACTAGAGTCTATATACTCTGTTTTTGAACTGTGGTGTTGGAGAAGACTCTTGAGAGTCCCTTGGACTGTAAGGAGATCCAACCAGTCAATGCTAAAGGAAATCAGTCCTGAATATTCATTGGAAGGACTAATGCTGAAGCTGAAACTCCAATACTTTGGCCACCTGATGCGAAGAACTGACTTATTTGAAAAGACCCTGATGCTGGGAAAGAGTGAAGGCAGGGGGAGAAGGGGATGACAGAGAATGAAATGGTTGGATGGCATCACCAACTCGATGGACATGAGTTTGAGCAAGCTCCAAGAGTTGGTGATGAACAGGGAAGCCTGTTGTGCTGCAGTCCATGGGGTCACAAAGAGTCGGGCACAACTGAGCAACTGAACAGATATATTCTGTTTAGCTTACTCAAGAGTTCTTTTACTCTTGTACCTTTTTTTGGTTGTTGTTGTTGTTTTTGTTTTTTTAGTTTTCTTTGTTCAGAAGCATCCTATAAGTAATCACATGCTATTTTATTTTCTGGGGGTCTGTTAGTCGCAGTATATAGCATTGTGGCCTGAAAAATAATATATAAAAAGCATCTGTGCTTATTTGCTCTAAGATGCTTCACTGAAAGACTAATATTGGAAAATATTCTAGTATTCCTTTTCTTCAGGATCAAAATTTCAAGACTGGTGCAATCAACAATAGCAGAGATAAGATTCCTGCTGTTTTTCACTAGGGAGTTCAATAATCTTCTGATTCTGTTCCTATAATGTCACACAAAATTGCTCATAACAGGTAATAGAAGGTATCAAAAGAACAGATTATAAAGTGATGGCTTTCTCAGATCTATAGACTGTTGCTGATTTTTAATTCTGTGTTTTATCCATATTGATTGGAACATGTGAATAGTACCTACTGGACTGAACAGCTCAGCCTATAAATGAAATTATAATTGTTTTAAGTTAGCCTACACATTTTGAAGCTTTTAACAGTAATTTAAGGCCTGAATTGTCTGTGGCTTTTTGTATAGAACTTAGCCAAAAGACTCAGAAAGCCCAATTCCATTGCTCTTCTGTATGAAAAACATTTTAGGCAAACTACAGAACTGTGTACATTTATAACCATCATATTTTGGCTGAAAACACTTTTAAAAAATCCACACCATTTGCTGCCCTCTGAAGATTTTATCTGCTCTAGACGATGAACAAGATCCAATGGGGCAGGGAGGTGGGGGAGGGCAGTAGGCCAAGCATATTTTATCATTGCCTGATGTGAAACTGTGGCAAAAAGAATGTTTTATAACTCTGAACTTTTAAAAGTTATGTCTAACTGTACTTCCATTATCCTCAGACATGCATGATGATTTAGATAATATTGCTTATGTGGATTTTCTAATAAAGGGCACATATACTTCTACCACACATGTATGTATTAAGCATACTTTTTTTTGAGGTCAAGATAAAAATATCTCTAGGGAATATTATTTTCATTCAGAAACTGAAGAAAGAGTAGCTACAAAAGTCAAAGCACATTAGGAAGTGACAATACTATCTCTAAAAAGAAAATTTATTTACATGTTTCTGTGCATAGGGTATTTCTGTGCACTTTTAAAAATGGTCATAAGAATCTAATCACAGATCACAAGATCTAATCACAGATCACAAGAAGCTAATGTGTTGCTATCTATTGATATTTACCATATTAGATATTAATGTAGACTTATAGAATAGATATATATTTTTATTCCAAAAAGATAGAATAAATATATTTGTTTAAAAGTGCCAAGGAAATGGCAACCCACTCCAGTGTTCTTGCCTGGAGAATCCCAGGGATGGGATAGCCTGGTGGGCTGCTATCTATGGGGTCACACAGAGTCGGACACGACTGAAGCGACTTAGCAGCAGCAGCCAATAATTAACCTTTTACAGGTTAGCATATTTCTATAAAAAGACCTATAATTTCCAAATCTGAAATATAAAAACAGGGAGAAAAGTGGCATTGTTTTACATTTTTGAAAATCTGCTCTATCTTACTAATTAGATAATAACTGGAATTATGTATCAGATTCTTCATTCAGTCTATTGAGATATATTGTTTTCCTTGAAGGAAATGAATAAGCTCACTTTATTCAGTTTAGTTGGAAGAAAATGGTGTTTTAACAGTCTTTTCAGATGGTGATGGATATATTTCTCTGATATGATACCAACACTAAATAATGATTAATTTTGTAATAGTTGCTTGGAAAGTGGATTCTGTAATGATGTCAGTGGATTCTTTTTCTCTTATATTAAAAACCCACTTTGAACAGGTCTCTTCTGTACGCATGATTTTGCACCTTCATGTATTGGCTGTTAAGAAGGTAGTGATTATGTCTGATATTGACATATTCATTATACAATGTACAAACTCACTATCAGTTTCATCAGTTTTTTCAGTGAAGCTGGGATGCTGATACAAGCTTTCCAAAGTGCTAATTTTTCTTTTAAAATTGAATTGTATTATTGGCAATGTGGTATAAATGCCTAGCATTTTTAATAGCAATATAACTTATAACTAAGCTTTTGATTGCTAAGGCATCCATTTTAATGGCATTTACCTTGAATAAACATATAGCCAGCTGCATGACATGACTACTGACAGAACACCTAGATAAGGAACCAGGCTGTCCCACCCAAGAAAGTCCCTTTAAAAAAAAATGCCCTGAACCTAGAGATTGCCATGACGAGTGAAGTAAATCAGACAAAGGAAGATAAATGCCATATGATATCACTTATATGTGGAATCTAAAAGATATGGTACAAATGAACTTATTTACAAAACAGAAATAGAGTCACAGATGCAGAAAACCAACTTATGATTGCCAAGGGAAAAGCAAGCAGAGAAGGGAAAGAATACATTGGGATACTGGGATTGACATATACACACTACTATATATAAACTGCATAACTTATGAGAACCTATTGTATAACACAAGGAACTCTAGTCAGTACTCTGTAATGACCTATATGGGGAAAGAGATTAAAAAAGAGTTTTGTCCTTAAGTCATTCAGTCATGTCCAACTCTTCGTGAGCCCATGGACTGAAGCACACCAGGCTTCCTTGTCCATCACCAACTCCCGGAGCTTATTCAAACTCATGTCCATTGAGTCAGTGACGCCATCTAACTATCTCATCCTGTGTTATCCCCTTCTCCTCCCGCCTTCAGTCTTTCCCAGCATCAGAGTCTTTTCAAATAAGTCAGTTCTTTGTATCAGGTGGCCAAAGTATTGGAGTTTCAGCTTCAGCATTAGTCTTTCCAATGAATATTCAGGACTGATTTCCTTTAGGATGGACTGTTTGGATCTCCTTGCAGTCCAAGGGACTCTCAAGAGTCTCCAACACCACAGTTCAAAAGCATCAATTATTCAGCACTCAGCTTTCTTTATAGTTCAACTCTCACATCCATACATGACTACTGGAAAAATCGTAGCTTTGACTAAATAGGCTGCTGTTGCAAAGTAATGTCTCTGCTTTTTAATAAGCTGTCTATGTTTCTCATAGCTTTTCTTCCAAGGGGCAATTGTCTTTGAATTTCATAGTTTCAGTCACCATCTGCAGTGATTTTGGAGCCCCCCAACAAAAAGTCTGTCACTGTTTCATTTGTTTCCCTATCTATTTGCCATGAAGTGATAGGACTGGATGCCATAATCTTAGGTTTCTGAATGTTGAGTTTTAAGCTAACTTTTTCACTCTCCTCTTTCACTTTCATCAAGAGGCTCTTCAGCCCCCCTTTGCTCTCTGCCATAAGGGTGGTGTCATCTGCATATCTGAGGTTATTGATACTTCTCCCAGCAATCTTGATTCCAGTTTGTGCTTCATCCAGCCTGGCCTTTCACATGATGTACTCTACATATAAGTTAAATAAGCAGGGTGACACTATACAGTCTTGATGTACTCCTTTCCCATTTTGGAACCAGTCTGTTGTTCCATGTCAAGTTCTAACTGTTTCTTCCTGACCTGCATATATGTTTCTCAAGAGGCAGGTCAGGTGGTCTGGTATTCCCATCTCTTTAAGAATTTTCCACAGTTTTGTGTCATCCTCATAGTCAAAGGCTTTGGTGTAGTCAATAAAGAAAAAATAGATGTTTCTCTGGAATTCTCTTGCTTTTTTAATGATCCAGTGGTGGTTGGCAATTTGATCTCTGGTTCCTCTGCCTTTTCTTTATCCAGCTTGAACATTGGAAGTTCACGGTTCCCCTATTGTTGAAGCCTGGCTTGGAGAATTTTGAGTAACTGAGTCACTTTTGTTGTACCGTCTGAAACTAACACAACGATGTCATACAAGTTATTGACAACAATCAACTATTCTGTGCTCCAATAAAATTTAAAAAATTTTTTTAAAAAGCCCTGGGTGATATACATACCTGACACCTTTTCCTGTCCCTCAACCTAATTTGCACTCTTAAGCTTTAAAGTCATCAATAAAGAGTAATCCCTCAAAATCCTAGGCACCCCACCCTCAGAATGCTAAAAGGAGCCCAAGCCCAAACTCCATCTCTGAGTGTCAGGGTACAGAGACTGAATTCAGCTTTGTAACTAATGCTAAGTTCAGTTCAGTCGCTCAGTCATGTCTGACTCTTTGCAACCCCATGAATCGCAGCTAAAGCCCTAGCATATTTCAAGTTGGTCAAGAGGCTAGACTGACAAGTTGTGAGTTAGCAATGGCTGAGAAGGAGTAGATGGAGTTAGGGAAGTAACAAGGTGATCAGATTGTATAAGGCTTTATAGAGCATCATACAGATGTTTTCTCTTTTTGTTGTTGCTTGGTCACTAAGTCGTGTTTGACTCTTTTTTGACCTTCCCTTTTATTAAATACAGACACATTACAGGATTTTGAGGAGAGTTGTATAGCTTAATTTAAACTTTGAAAGAATCGGTCTAATTATAGAATTTAAGAATAAGAGAGAGCATGAGCAAACACACATACATGATTTAGGAGACTGTTGCAGTAATTCAGATGAGATATGGTAATTTGGCCTGTTCTTGTAGCAGATACTCAGTTGTGTCTGACTCTTTACAACCCCAAGAACTGTAGTCTCCCAGGCTCCTCTGCCCATAGAGTTTTCCAGGCAAGAATACTGGGGTAGGCTACCATTTCCTACTCCAGAGGATCTTCCTGACCTAGGGATTGAACCCACATCTTTTGCATCTCCTGCATTGGCAAGCAGGTTCTTTACCACTAAGCTACCTGGGAAGTCCTGGTAGCAGATGTCTTGGTAGGATAAAGTGATTAAATGGTAAGTATATTCAGAAGACAGAGCTCTCAGGACTTTCTAATCAACTGAATGGATACTATGAGAAAAAGACTTGTCTAGAAGGACTCTAGATTTCTTGACCTGAATTT
Source organism: Cephalophus harveyi (assembly GCA_006410635.1). Lineage (NCBI taxonomy): Eukaryota > Metazoa > Chordata > Mammalia > Artiodactyla > Bovidae > Cephalophus > Cephalophus harveyi. The sequence goes on from SJYT01055488.1 coordinate 165,815, forward strand.
ATGAGTTAACAATATTGCCATTAATGATAATGGTTGCTACTTTGGCTAAGTTTGAACACTATCAGTTTAGTTTTCACAAAGGACATTTGAGATATCTTTTAGATTCATAGCATCAAATATTAAGTATATAGTTGAATGGGATATATTGGACTGGTTTGAGGGGCAAATTGATGCTAGAGATAAGGAGTTCCTCATCGTTACTGTGTGAAGATTGAGAAGAGAAGGAAAATACGTACTTAATTTTAGACCCTTCTCATATTAGGAAGATGGACAAAAGAAGAAGAAGTAAAGACATCAGAAGAAACAAACAGTGAAGTAGGAATTCATTCAAGGAATTCTGAGTTTTTTAGGTCAAGTGAAAAATACTAGGGCTGATTTCCTGTATCAAATCCTGTTGACAGTAAGATGAGAACTGATTTCATTGAATTTACATGAAAACCAATGGTGGATATCATAAAAAGTTCTCAAGTGGTAACGTGGGCAAAATCCTGATTACACTGGTTCAAGAGAGAATAGGATCCTTAACATTAAGCTGAAAATCTTAGAACAGGGAGAACAGTTTGAAACAAAATACGATAGGGCCCTTTAAAACAATCTATTAATATCCTTCAACATCATATTTAGTTTTGTTGTAAATCAAGGCTTGTTGTTGTTGTTGTTCAGTGGCTGAGTTGTGTCCAACTCTTTGTGACTCCATGGATTGCAGCATGCCAGGTTCCTGTGTCCTTCACTGTCCTGGAGCTTGCTCAAACTCATGTCATTGAGTTGGTGATCCTATCCAACCATTTCATCCTCTGCTTCCCTCTTCTCCTTTTGCCTTCAATATTAAGTCAGAACCAATGTAGGATTGTGTGTTCTATTTGAAATCCTATAAGTAAGATCAGAGGACAAATATAGCATGTTTAAACAGGCATTTAACTCTTACAATATTATGGAAACTATAGTTTATCAAGACCCTTAAGGACATGGTAGAAAACTATGTTATTATTATCAAAAAATATGCTGGTTTTTCAGCATTTTTAACTTTCCTCTGAGTCAGGGGAAAGTCTGTGTAACATATAAAAAGCAGAGGGAGCATACATAATCAGTTTCATTCAAATAATTTTGTTTTTCTTAATACATATGATAAATACAGAGAAATCAGTAGAGTCCCACTAATTATATTTCTGTTTGCATTAATCACATTAAACATCCCTCAAAGAAACCACGCAGTTCATACTGGGATATCATAGTTAACATCTGCTTTCTTCCTTAATATGTAATAATTACTTGTTTTACTAGTTTTTAGTATTTTTAAAACTTTTAATTTATTTAGTAAATCTTTTTTTTTTTTTTTTTGAAGCTCTGACTATCCTAAGTACTTTTCCAGAAAGTGGATGAAAGTCAGCAAAGAAAGCTGCTAAAAAATTTGTCCTCCCTATATAGGTTGCTTAAAAATAAGAGGTCATGGAAGACTGCAGTTAAAGGGCAAACATTTAGCAAAACTTAAATGCTAAATTAAAAGCATTTGGCAAATTCTTCTCTGTGCTGTACCCAGGAAATATGATCGATCACAGCAGTTTTTTGGTTTTTATTTTTTTCCCAAATTGGCTTAAACTCTTGAGTAAAAAAGTATTTAATATTTTTTGATACCAGTTGTAACATCTGTAGTTCCCATTTCTGCTCTTCATGTACTGTGACCATCCCAGAATGATAAAACTAAACTTTTGCCTTGACTGTACAGCCAATGAGAAATGAAATGATATGGAAACTCAGAGAACAGAACCCTGGGGAATGAAGGACTAGGCTTGAAAAATATCTTGAAATCACCCATCTCTAAGAGGCTAAGGGAAAGGAAGTACAAGAAATATTTATAAAAAGTTAGGAGAGAAATATGTCTATTTAGGTCTTCCCCAGCACCAATTTTTGATTGGGTTGTTTGCTTTTTGATTTTGAGCTCCATGAGCTGTCTGTATATTTTGGAGGTTTATCCTTTGTTGCTTTTTAGCAAATATTTTCTGCCATTCTGAGGGTTGTCTTTTCATCTTGATTAACATATGATAAATACAGAGAAATCAGTAGAGTCCCACTAATTATATTTCTGTTTGCATTAATCACATTAAACATCCCTCAAAGAAACCACGCAGTTCATACTGGGATATCATAGTTAACATCTGCTTTCTTCCTTAATATGTAATAATTACTTGTTTTACTAGTTTTTAGTATTTTTAAAACTTTTAATTTATTTAGTAAATCTTTTTTTTTTTTTTTTTGAAGCTCTGACTATCCTAAGTACTTTTCCAGAAAGTGGATGAAAGTCAGCAAAGAAAGCTGCTAAAAAATTTGTCCTCCCTATATAGGTTGCTTAAAAATAAGAGGTCATGGAAGACTGCAGTTAAAGGGCAAACATTTAGCAAAACTTAAATGCTAAATTAAAAGCATTTGGCAAATTCTTCTCTGTGCTGTACCCAGGAAACATGATCGATCACAGCAGTTTTTTGGTTTTTATTTTTTTCCCAAATTGGCTTAAACTCTTGAGTAAAAAAGTATTTAATATTTTTTGATACCAGTTGTAACATCTGTAGTTCCCATTTCTGCTCTTCATGTACTGTGACCATCCCAGAATGATAAAACTAAACTTTTGCCTTGACTGTACAGCCAATGAGAAATGAAATGATATGGAAACTCAGAGAACAGAACCCTGGGGAATGAAGGACTAGGCTTGAAAAATATCTTGAAATCACCCATCTCTAAGAGGCTAAGGGAAAGGAAGTACAAGAAATATTTATAAAAAGTTAGGAGAGAAATATGTCTATTTAGGTCTTCCCCAGCACCAATTTTTGATTGGGTTGTTTGCTTTTTGATTTTGAGCTCCATGAGCTGTCTGTATATTTTGGAGGTTTATCCTTTGTTGCTTTTTAGCAAATATTTTCTGCCATTCTGAGGGTTGTCTTTTCATCTTGATTACCTGTTTCTGAGCTAGGAATAGAGACAGATGAAGAGAATGGAAATCTGGACACAGAGGGGTTAGGAGGGGAAACTGGGATGAATTAGGAGATTGGAATTAACATACATACACGCACACACACACACATTAGTGTGTAAAAAGGATAGCTAGTGGGAACATGTTATAAAGCACAAGGGGCTCAGCTTGGTGCTCTGTGGTGACCTAGAAGTGTGGATTGGGGTTGGGGTGGGAGGGAGGCTCAGGAGGAAATGGATAAAGGTATGCATATGGTTGATTCATTTCATTGTTCAGAAGAAACTAACACAACATTTTAAAGTACTTATATTCCCATAAAAAAAGATGTCAGTAGGGGACTCAGTGAATCAAAAATAAGCACTAGAAAAAATAAACTGAATGCATATTACTATCTTATATCTTAGACTTGGAACTAATAAAATAAATACAAATAATTTAGAAAACATAAGAAACAAATATGACTGATAGAACATAAAATAAGACAGTAGGTATAAGTCTAAGAATCAGTAAATATAGTAAACCTGAATGAATTCAACCATATGCATTTTTGCAAATGATTCACTAAATTATATTAATAGTTATAGAGAAAAATTGAAAATGAAGGATTGCAAAAGATTCCAGGCTAAGAGTAGCAGAAAGCAAGCAGCTATATTAATATTGTCAGAGAAGAGAAAATTTAAGAAAAAACTTTAATATAACAGAGAAGGACAGTTCAGATTATTGTTATGAACTAAATCCTTGTGTTCTCAAGTTCAGATGTAGAAACTCATATCCCCTGTATAATGGTATTTGAGACTACTAGGAGGTAATTAGGGTTGATGAGTTCATGAAGATGGGGCCCTTGTAGGCCTTAGAGTTAGTTCCCTTATAAGAAGAAACCCCAGAGAGTATGATCTTTGTCCTCACACACAAAGGAGGAGTTATGTTACCACATATGATATGGCAATTGCCTCCAAGCCAAGAGAAGAGGCTTCAGAATGAACCCTACCTTGATGGCACTTGGATCTTGGACTTGCCAGTCTCTAGAAGGGTGAAAGATAAATTTCTGTTGTTTAATCTGCCTGTGCATATGTGCATTCTAAGTTGCTTCAGTCATGTATGACTCTCTGCCATCTCATGGACCATAGCCCCATAGCCTGCCAGGCTCCTCTGTCCATCGGATTATCCAGGTAAGAATTCTGGAGTGGATTGCCATGCCCCCCTCCATGGGATCTTCCTGACCCAGGAATCAAACCTATGTCTCATGTCTCCTGTATTGGCAGGCAGGTTCTTTACCATTAGTACTACCTGTGAAGACGTCTAATCTGACTAGTTCATGGTATTTTATTATGGTAGGTCAAGTAAACTAAGACAGTTATTTTGAGATAAAATCTAAGAATTCATAATATTCATGAACCTTCATACATGTAGCTATATATGTAATATAACAATAAAAATTACTATAAAATTGAAGACATCGAACTTTTTGGAGAAAAGACAGAGTAGACAGTAACAAAAGAATAGGATAAAGAACTTTGATAGATACAACTGAAAATCTTGACCTAATGAATGTATATGGAACCATACACTCACAAGTCCAATATTTACACTCTTTTTTCTTTTTTTAATTTTATTTTTACTTTATTTTACTTTACAATACCATATTGGTTTTGCCACACATTGACATGAATCCACCATGGGTGTATACGAGCTCCCAATCCTGATTCCCCCTCCCACCTCCCACCCCATATCATCTCTCTGGATCATCCCCGTGTACCAGCCCCAAGCATCCTATATCCTGTATCGAAGATAGGCTGGTGCTTCGTTCTTACATGATAGTATACACGTTTCAGTGCTAAGTACATATACACAATGGAGTATTACTCAGCCTTTAAAAATAATTCATTTGAATCAGTTCTAATGAGATAGATGAAACTGGAACCTATTATACAGAGTGAAGTAAGCCAGAAAGAAAAACACCAATACAGTATACTGACACATATATATGGAATTTAGAAAGATGGCAATGATGACCCTGTATGCGAGACAACAAAAGAGACACAGATGTATAGAATGGACTTTTGGACTCTGTGGGAGAGGGAGAGGATGGGATGATTTGGGAGAATAGCATTGAAACGTGTATACACTCTTTTAAAAACTCTTTTATAAGCAGTAATGGATAGTTTCCATGTGCAAGGTCTTAAAAGAAATGTCAAGTAATTTTAAAACAAAAAGCCTAATTTTACTTAATACATTTAAAAAATACAAAACGCTAGCCAAAATTATATTTCACTATTATTTAAAATAAAATACACTGTTCTGAATAATTATTGAACAAGAAGAAAATTAAAATTATTATTTTTAAGAATAGAAATACTACTTGTGATATAAGTAGCATAGCAGGAAAATATTTAAATAAAAAATAATATGTATAAAATTAGCATTTGGCTAATGCTAAAACAAGATTTATTCTATGAAAATATATTTTAATATTATACAGAGTGAAGTAAGCCAGAAAGAAAAACACCAATACAGTATACTGACACATATATATGGAATTTAGAAAGATGGCAATGATGACCCTGTATGCGAGACAGCATAAGAGACACAGATGTATAGAACGGACTTTTGGGCTCTGTGGGAGAGGGAGAGGGTGGGATGATTTGGGAGAATGGCATTGAAACATGTATACTATCATGTAAGAATGAAGCACCAGCCTATGTTCGATACAGGATACAGGATGCTTGGGGCTGGTGCACGGGGATGATCCAGAGAGAGGATATGGGGTGATATGTGGGAGGGGAATTCAGGATTGGGAGCTCATATACACCCGTGGTGTATTCATGTCAATGTATGGTAAAACCAATACGGTATTGTAAAGTAAAATAAAGTAAAAATTAAAAAAAAAAAACAAAAACAAAAAAAAGTGTCACGTTGGGTCCATTTTTGAATTCTTTTTTCCTCCCTTCTTAAGCGCCACACGAGTGATGTGAAGTGGGATGCAGGCACAGGTGGGGAGATGTGGCTGAAGCCTCTTTGACCTAGGACCAGGCAGCACTTTAGTATGAAATTTTCCTTGTCATGGATGCTTGAAACAAATGCCTTCATTCTTGGCCCTCACTGCTACAAGACCATGGCTGTAAGGACTGTAATAGCCATCTGGCCCAGATCTTTTGTTGGATGTTCCTTACGTCCAGTCTATGCCAACTGCAACAACCTTTCTAGGAAGATTTCACAAAGTCTGAGGAAAACTGTTTCAAATGACTAACAGCCCATACTTAAAGAAAATTTCATTTCCTCCATTTTGCAGAAATGAAAAATCATGGGAAAGGACATGGCCTGCTCAAAGTAGATTCAGCCAAAGAGGCTTTTATCTGCCTACAGCTCTGTTATTAAGTTTGGATCATGGACGGTCCCTCTAAGGTCCATCCTTCTTCTTCTGTAACGGGTCTTAGTTGTGGCAAGCAGGATCTTCAGTCTTTGTTGTGGCGTGCATGGATCTTTAATTGCAGCATGTAAATGCTTAGTTGCGGCCTGTGGGATCAAACCTAGACCCACCTGCTTTGGGAGCTTAGGTCTTAGCCACGAGACCACCAGGGAAGTCCCAAGCCCTCCCTTCTTGTATCTTATTTTCTCTATACTGATGGAGAAGAGAAGTACCTGGTCCTCTTGACTGTGTCTCAGTTGTGTGTTCTCCTTCCTGTCTCCAAATAGACTGGGAGATTTGGGTTAGCAGAGACTACACTTTGTGTAGCTCAGCCACTAACTTGTTGGGAAATTCTTCTTTTTTCTTTATTTTTTAATTTGGGTAATTCTTTAAAATTAAGGCTGCTGGAAGATAGGATAGAGAAATGTTGAGACCTCAAAATTTCAGCCAAATCTCTTATAACAGCCTTTCAAATTAGGAGTATGAGCTGGGTGAGGCACTCCACCATGCCAGAGGATTCTGATTGATTGGATCTATGTGAGTCCAGAGGGAAGTCTCTGTCAGGATCTGTCCTGGTCAGAATTTTGCCCATGAATTGGATGAGTACAGATGACAACGTGATGAATCTGCAGTGGACATAAAACCAAATTGGTATAGTTCCTGAAACCTACATATTAAACAATTTTTGGATAATTATTAGTTTTGTTTATTTAGCTGTGCCAGGTCCTAGTTGTGACATGTGGGATCTTAGTTGTGGCATGTGGGGTCTTAGTTGTGGCATGTGGGAGCTAGTTCCCCAACCAGGGACTGAACCTGGGCCCCTTGCATTGGGAGTGCGGAGTCTTAGCCTCTGAACCACCAGGAAAGATCCACTTTTTTGAAATAGTGGTGAACATTTAAGACTTGAGAGGCTTTCACATTAAAGCTCATATTTCCGGCTTCTCTTAGAAGATTTGGTTTCACTGGGCCTTTCTGGCAAGGGTTTGTTGGAATGGTAGTACTCGTCTCTTAAGATGGAGCATACACTCTCCACTTAACACAATCCCCACCTGGCCTACTGCATTCATTTATCTGACCCTGTCCTGTGTCTATGGCTCTTGTCAACTAAAAAAGATCAAAAAAAAAAAAAGAAACATGTTACTCTTTACTCTGCAGAGTCATTACAAAATTCCCCGTTAATAGCAAGAGACATACAATTACAAGTGTGATATTTTCTTTGCCTTTTGTTCAACCAGCAAAGCCTATATCACGTTTGGCTCTTTGGATCTTGATTAAAAGCTGAGCATGAAATAGCATGTTGCCATGAGAGAGGATCACACAAGCCTGAAGAACTTTGGCTTGGGAGGACTGGATACAGATTAGAGGACCACCTGACCTTGGCCTCTGGAAGCCTGACCAGACACTTCAAATAATTAGCAGCTTGGCCTGCCAACAGCGCTGCTTTCGCAACAGGTACCTTAAATTGCCGAGAGCAACGAGGAATTATTGCTGCAATCCTTCCAGGATTGAAAGCACCTCGAATCAGACAGCTGGAATGACTGAGGACACTGTCTCTCTGCTATGCTTGAGATGAACTGATACTATTGGGCTGTGGTCTGTGTGAAATGCCTTTACCTGTTCTGTTCTGAGAACAGAGGAGAACTTGGTTTAAGCTCTGATCAGTTAAAATCTAAAATGTTGGGAATGGTTCAGAAGAGCTAAAATAGGTTTTGTTGCAGGTGAAAGTCATGAACAACTCTAATTGCCATTAAAAGTACAGCTTATGACAAAGCTAGAGTTGCTTTGGAAAATGGAAAGAAGGAGCAGAATGTCCCTGATGCTGTTGAGCAACTTCTCACAAGGTTGTGTGGTTGCCTATTACTACTTGAAAATCTATAGCCACAGTCAGGGGAAAAGAAAGGAACAACTAGGAGAGGACTCACATGCCTTTTTCTGGGCAAATGAGAGTTGGGAAATCAAGAAATGCAAACAGGTGGTAAAAGATCCATCACTTAACTCTCTCAGACACTTCAGGAAGAAGACATTCTTGATGGAAGTTTCTCTCTGTATCTTATAGCTTGCAAGACCTGGCAGTGGAGCCGGGTGTCATTTTTCTACTTAAAATCCAGCAATGAGTGGGAACAGAAGTTTTCCTGAGAACCTAATTCAGGGCAAGAGTATCAGTTCAGTTCAATTCAGTCGCTCATTCGTGTCCGACTCTTTGCGACCCCATGAATTGCAGCACACCAGGCATCCCTGTCCATCACCAACTCCCAGAGTTCACTCAGACTCACATCCATCGAGTCAGTGATGCCACCCAGCCATCTCATCCTCTGTCATCCCCTTCTCCTCCTGCCTCCAATCCCTCCCAGCATCAGAGTCTTTTCCAATGAGTCAACTCTTCGCGTGAGGTGGCCAAAGTACTGGAGTTTCAGCTTTAGCATAGTTAGGTCCAAAAGAAGCTAAGTCTAGAAAGAATGTCATTTTATATTAGACAATCTAAATCTCCTCATGTAATTAATTCCTTTGCTTAGAATCATTCAGTGACACTTCTTGTGTTTAGGAAAAAGTCTAAATTTCTTGGCCTGGCATCTGATCCCTCTATCCCTCCCTAGATTCATGTTCTGTTATACTCCTTTTGATACTTGGCCATCCTGGCCTTTAAGTTTCTCATATCTCTTCTCTCTCATCTTTGAACATGTTTTTCCTTCTACCCAGAATATTGCCTTACTGTCCTCAACTCACGCTTCTAGTTTTAAGCCTAAATATCACTTTTCTCAAGAAGGCTTCTCTGATTGCTCCAATAGGTTAAAAAAACACCCATACACCCACAAACCTATTTCTCCTCAGGCTCCATACTGTATCTGTCTTGACACTTCTCACACTTATTTTAAATTTCTTGTTTAAAATCTGTCTTCCTACCTCTATACATAGACTTTGGGGCCAGAAACTATGTCTTATTTATGGTTGTTACCTTTGCAACTAGCAGAATACCTGGCATTTAATTCATGTGCAATAAATATTTGTTAATGACTACAGTGAAGGCTTTCAAAGAAGAAATAAGAAACAGTATTCATTGGCTTTGAAAATCTGAGATCATCTTATCTCCTTTTCTCTAGGCAGACTTCATTTCAAATCAAAAAATGAGTGAAAGGAGAAACCATAACTCTCTTGATAGTTCATCTTTGGGCTTCACGTAGGCAACCTTTGAATAAATCTGACAATTATATTCTCTCTATAATCTTACCTTTTTCATACTGACTATGCATGTTACCAAACCTAGTCCTTTGCCAGTAAACTTATTATAGAAAGCTACTTTCTACATCATTAATCACTTGATCTTGCCTCCATGTTCCATTTCCTGAACAACAAGCAGCTCTTTTCATTTAAACATTCTACCCTACTAGTTTGGTATTTAGAAAAATAAAAGTAATTGTCAGCAGAGTGCTGGTGGCTTATGTGCAAAAAGACATGAGGATTTGATCTCCAGGCCCTGTGTGAGTGACAACATCATGTGCTATTTATCTATTTTACTCACATGCGTGCATGCTAAGTCGATTTAGTCATGTTTTTTTCCCAGCCCCATGGACTGCAACCCACCAGGATCCTCTGTCCATGGGATTCTCCAGGCAAGAATACTAGAGTGGGTTGCCATGCCCTCCTTCAGGGGATCTTCCCAACCCAGGGATGGAACTGTGTCTTTTTTGTCTCCTGAATTTGCAAATGGGCTCTTTACCACTAGCACCACCTGGGAAGCTGTATCACAGTAAGTAACCTGCCCTGGAGGTGCTCATAGCCTGGGGTAGTGGTGGGATTGAAACAGTTCTTAAATGAAAGATACTACATCTGTTCTTGCTTATCAAAGATTTACATCAAAAAATGTAGGTAAATGCAAACATAGCTGCCTCAAGTGTAGAATCCATAATAGTTATTCAGACTAAAAGACTGAAGAAAAAAAAAAAGACTGAAAAAAGACAAAAAAAGAGGGCCCAAGGCAAAACCATCAAATAAGCAATCCACTATCCACTTAGCCAAAGCAGGCCCAATTCCCTGTTACCCCAGGCCTGTCATCAACAGGCTGATAACCCTGGGAGTTCACTGGGTTTGGCTCAGTCCTGTCCAACTCTTTGACCCCATGGACTGCGGCACACCAGGCTTCCCTGTCCATCACCAGCTCCCAGAGCTTGCTCAGACTCATGTCCATTGAGTCAGTGATGCCATCCAGCCATCTCATCTTCTTGTCCCCTTCTCCTCCTGCCTTCAATCTTGCCCAGCATCTGGGTATTTTCCAACGAGTCAGTTCTTCCCATCAGGTGGCCAAAGTATTGGAGCTTCAGCTTCAGCATCAGTCCATCCAAGGAATATTCAGGACTGATTTCCTTTAGGATTGACTGGTTTGATCTCCTTGCAGTCCAAGGGACTCTCAAGAGTCTTCTCCAACACCACAGTACAAAAGCATCAATTCTTTGGCACTCAGCTTTCTTTATGATCCAACTCTCACATGCATACATGACTATGGGAAAAACCATAGCTTTGACCAGACGGACCTTTGTTGGCAAAGTCTCTGCTTTTTAATATGCTGTCTAGGATGGCCATAGCTTTTCTTCCAGGGAGCAAGCATCTTTTAATTTCATGGCTGCAGTCACCATCTGCAGTGATTTTGGAGCCCAAGAAAATAAAGTGTGTCACTGTTTCCATTGTTTCTCCATCCATTTGCCATGAAGTGATTGGACTGCTGATATTGTGATCCGCACAGTCAAAGGCTTTGGCCTAGTCAATAAAGCAGATATTTTTCTGGAATGCTCCTGATTTTTCTATGATCCAACTGAGGTTGGCAATTTGATCTCTGGTTCCCCTGCCTTTTCTAAATCCAGCCTGAACATCTGGAAGTTCTTGGTTCACATACTGTTGAAGCCTGGCTTGGAGAATTTTGAGCATTACTTTGCTAGTATGTGAGATGAGTGCAATTGTGCGGTAGTTTGAACATTCTTTGGCATTGCCTTTCTTTGGGATTGGAATGAAAACTGACCTTTTCCAGGTCGGTTTTCTGATATCCCTAGCTCCCTTCTTGTTGCAAGCTTTCTACTACTTCACCTTTCCGAATCTCCTCTCACAGATGGGAAAGCAATTGAACCAAGTTCGTTTGTACCAGGGCACTAGTACGGGAGTCCTTAGGATTCCCCCTCTCCCAGACAAGAGAGCATCTCTCCAGGGAAGTGCTGGGCCACCCAGTGAGCAGAGTAGGTAGCTTCTTGGCTTTCAGTAAAGCTCTGCTCTTCCAAATCTTTCCAGAGTTTGCTGGAGAAATCCAAACTTTGTTGGACTCCTTTTCATTTGTTTCACAGGTTGGTATTATTTTTATTTGGAATCACATATGAGAAACCCCATATTTTCAATGCTTAGGACCTTGAAGTTGCAACTCCTTCACTGATGGGGGCTTTATGGGCACATCTGAGGCCTTGATCCTAACATCACCATCCAGGGAAGCTATTTTTATGGTAAGAATTCTGAGCCGTGCAGAATCAGAGAAGGTTGTAGAGATAAATGATGTTAAAACCTGCAAAATAAGGTGAATTTAATCTGGGTGGGTTTCCTCATAAAATTTTACTTGTTTTCTAGGGGTATCCCTATCTATAAACTTTGTGGACACTATTTCTGGGAAATGTTCTATGTAAAAGGAGTTCTGTGGTCAAATAATTTGGGGAAATATTGCACTTTCTATCTCCCTTTAAAAGATATATGATGTGCGTTAATATATTAGATCCTCCAAGAAGTCTTGCAATAAAGGAACTGGTGTAACTTAAATGTATATAATCACAGCAAGAAAAAATTTAAATCAAGTAAACACCTGTTAATATCCTGCAATATTGTGTGGCACATATATTGAAAAATGCTACCCAAGTATTTTTTTCTTTTGTGGGGGGAGGTTGGTGGGGGACACAGTGTTTTCAAAAGAGACTTTTGCACATATCCAATCAGGTAAATCAATGTTCTCTTGTCACCTGGGCAAAATGAAATGGCAACTCACTCCAGTGTTCTTGCCTGGGAAGCCTCATGGACAGAGGAGCCTAGCAGGCTACAGTTCATGGGGTCGCAAAAAGTCAGACATGATTGAGCAACTAACACTTTCCTTTCTTGCTTGTCAATTGACTTATTTGATGGGAACAATAAATTTGAGTGCTGATCCCCAGAATTCACACCCATGTGATTTCATGATAAAGCATTAGTTGGCATGCTTTAAAACATCAGTTAGCATTTCTTTCTCTCCCTTCCCAGGGTATTCACCAGTAGATGATGGCAAGGTCAAGTGACTCCTGTTGAAGGTGCATTTTTATGGGCTTCTGTCAGCAAAACATTACCTGCACTAGCCACTGAGTCTAAAAATGGACAAGCCGAACACATCATATTGAAAGAACGTATGTTCTCACTTTATAACACAGCTTGAAGAGCTAATTTTGCTGTCTACTTGTTATTAAAAAATAATAATACTTTCAGGTTCAATAAGGATTCAGGGGAGAGGTCTGGGAGAAGCAAAAAAAAAGGGAGGGGAAAAAAAAGTCATGTTATCAAAAGTGATCACTGCTCCATTCTCTCTTCCCCAAGGTTCCTTCCTTCTCTCAAACAAAATCTCTGAGTATGTCTGCTTCTTTAACTCCCACCAGGAGCTTGGCAGGGGAATGTTTCCACTTTAATGCTCCCTACTTAGAGCCCTTCATCAGAATCACCCCCATTGGACTGGGAAACTGATAAAGATTTCAGTCTAAGCTGGAGGCAGGGAAGATGGGGCTCCTGGTTAATCAGAACTCTGTTTCACCAAAGTAGTAGTAACATCTGTTGTGAACGTGAACATTTTGTCCTCTCAGAATTGCTCTTTTTTTCTCTTTTCCTTCCTTCAATAATATATATTTCTTTCTTTGGCTGCACCTGGTCTTAGTTGAGGCATGTGGGATCTAGTTCCCTGACCAGGGATGGAACTTAGGCCCCATGTGCTTTGGGATTGCAGATTCTTAGCCACTGGGTCACCAGGAAAGTCCCCTTCATTTTTAAAAAAACAGAAATTTCGGGTCCACAGCCTTATTCTCACAGTGGCTCTCATGGAATTGTTACTGCTCCCCGCTCCTCTGCTCCCCAATCCCCTCCTGTCCTGTTTCTCTGCGGCTTGTCAATCTCCTTATTCCAGCTGCTATAGCTGCCACAGCCAGCTGCGGGCTCAAGGAGAAAGAAGGCCTCCTGTGCTTCTGGGAAATAAATTACCCTTCCCTCCCCTGCAGACCAGGGTGAGAGAAAAATGTGGCCAGCATTGGTTCAGTCCTTACTAGATGCCAGACACTGTGCTAATAAGCACTTTTTGTATATTTTCTTATTTCATCCTATTTCCATTTTATAGATGAGAAAACTCAGGTTCACAAAGGTAGTAACTTGCCCAAGATTACATGCTGTAAGTGACAAAGCCAAGATTTGAAGGCTGACGCCAATTTTGTATTCCTAACCACTGTTGTAAATTCATTCATTCAACAAATGTTCCAGGCAGTGTTCCAGTACTGGGCGTGCAGAGGTGGGAAAAAAAAGAATTGACTCTTTCCTCATGCAGCTTACATTTTAATGAGCAGACAGAAAATGCACAACAGAGCATATAATGTTAGGTGCTTAGAAAATGAAAGCAGGGTAAAAGGCTGGAAAAATGGGGAGGGGCTGCTGCTCTGTACAGAGTGAGTGGTCAGGGAAGGCCTCTGTGAGGAGGCGACACTGAAGCAGGGATCACCTGGTGAACCTGCCTTTTCACCCAGACACCCACAAGCTGGTGACTCCAGGTAACGTCCTTAGGAGTATTTATCTCCGTACCCTGACGAGTCTCTTTTGCTACCTCTGGAAAACGTCATTTCATCTGTGAGACAAAGCTGGTATTCTCCCATAGAAAAATTTCGGTGTCTTCAGAAATATGCTGCTTGGTGTATCTTCAGAGCTGTCCAGGGGATAGGTGCCCTCTCCAAACACAGCCATTCACTGTATTTTGCAAGAAAGCCCTATTCTTACAGTACCATGGCTAACAGTTGCTAAGCACTTACCAAGTCGTGTGTCAGATTCCACATGTGTCATTTCATTTAATGCTGATAACCACTCAAAAGGGAGATTGTCTTACCTTCAGCTGTCATAACAAAATACAGTATCTGAAAGTTAGAGGTCCAAGATCAAACTCACCAGTTTCTGGTGAGAACTGTCTTCATGGCCTGTAGATGGCCTCCTTCTCCCTGTGTCTTCACACAGGAGTTGGGGGCGGGGGTTGGGGGGGTGGGGAGGGGCAGAGAGAAAGCATTCTGGTGTGTTTTCTTAAAAAGGTACTAATCTCATCATGTGGAGAAGGCAATGGCACCCCACTCCAGTACTCTTGCCTGGAAAATCCCATGGATGGAGGAGCCTGGTGGGCTGCAGTCCATGGGGTCGCTAAGAGTTGTATACGATTGAATGACTTCCCTTTCACTTTTCCCTTTCATGCATTGGAGAAGGAAATGGCAACCCACTCCAGCGTTCTTGCCTGGAGAATCCCAGGGAGGGGGGAGCCTGGTGGGCTGCCGTCTGCGGGGTCGCACAGAGTCGGACACGACTGAAGCGCCTTAGCAGCAGCAGCAGCAGCAGTCTCATCATGGGGAGGTTATGATGACCTCATCAAAACCTAATTAACTCAGAATCTTCCTTCTCTACACATTGAGAATTAGATGAATTTTCAGGAGGCACAATTCAATCCATAGCAGAGAGGTTATTACTCCCATTTTCAGGCAAGGAACAAGTATAAAGAATTTAGGTAACTCACCCAACGTCACATGCATGCAATCAGTAGTCAATCACGGTCAGTCTGACATATAAGTGCATGTTCTTGACTACTTTCCACGTGCAAGGATGCACTGATCCATCATCACCCACCTGGAATCAGGGGAATGTACCTTAAACTCTTCAAAAAGATGAACATATCCTTCATTGAAGGTATTTTAAAAAGTGCCTTTATCTTCTTTGTTTAAATAATATGCCCTCTTTTCTCCTTAAACATTAAATGAAAGTCAGACTCAGACCCTATTGTACAACAACAAAAAATTTTTACTTAAAAAATAATAAAACACCTATGAATCAACTCTCCTGGCTCTGATTCCATGAGCCTCATGTAACCTTCTGTTAATAATGTAGCTTTTCCTGTTGATTGTCTTTCATAGAAAGTGCTGATACCAAACTTGAGTACTCTGTACTGTATTTTTCATTGTTAAATAACACAACTTTCCAGCTGCTACACATCCATTTGTTGTTCATTTGATTAGCATGGGTTAGTCCCCAATTCTCATCACCATTAGGTGCAACCACAAAATAGTTTATAGGTCTCAAAAGTTGAAACCTTTTCCAGACTCCCGTGCTAATGCTCAGTCTCCGTGTTGTCCCTTATTCTTGTTGTAGCATATATTAGCACTCCATTCCTTTTATGGCCAAGTAATATTGCATTGTGTGGATATACCACATTTTACATTTCCACTGTCAGAGTATGAGGATTCCAATTTCGCCACATCCCTCATCAACACTGGTTAGCTTATTCTCTACCTTTTAGATATGTATATATTTTTTCGGCCACACTGCACAGCTTACAGGGTCTTAGTTCCCCAACCAAGGATTAAACCTGTACCCTTGGCAGTGAAAGCATGGAGTTCTAACCACTAGACTGCCAGAGAAGTCCCTCATTGTGTGTGTGTGTTTTTTAATGCTGTTTTATCTGTTTATTCATTGATGGTTGCACTGGTTCTTTGTTGCTGTGCACAGGCTTTCTCTAGTTGTGGAGAGAAGAGGCGATTCTCTAGCTGCGGTGCACCAGTTTCCTATTGTGGTGGCTTCTCTTACTGTGGAGCACAGACCCTAGGCACCCGGGCCTCAGCAGTGGTGGCTGGAGTGCTCTAAAGCACAGGCTTAGTTGTTGTGGTGCATAGGCTTAGTTGTCCTCCAGCATGTGGGATCTTCCCGGACCAGTGATTGAACTAGTGTCCCTTGCATTGCAAGGTGGATTCTTATCCATTGGACCACAAGGGAAGCCCTGCTCATTGTGGTTTTGATCTGTTTCCTTGGTTAGTAACAATGTTGAAAACTTCTTAATGTAGTTGTTGATCATTCCTATATCTTCTTTGAATAAATATTGCATTCCTTTGTCCATTAAAAAATTTGGTTATTTGTATTTTTATTAATGAGTTGTAAGAGCTCTTTATATATTCTGGATATAAGTTCCTTATATATATATATGGTTTGCAGATATTTTCCCCCCATTTTATGGGTTGCCTTTTTACTTCCTTGATGGTATTGCTTGCAAAACAAATGTTTTTAATTTTCATGAAGTCCAATCTATCTTTTCTTTTGTCACTTATGCTTTGATGTTGTAGTCAAAAGGCTTTGCCTGACCTCTGGTTGTGGAGATTTACACCTTTTTTTCATTTAAGAGTTTTAATATTTTAGCTTTTACATTTGTGTCTTTCATACATTTTGAGTTAACTTCTGTATATGGTGTGTAGGGTCCAATTTTATTCTTTTGTATGTGAATATCCAGTGTGCTAGGATCATCTGCTGAAAAGACTAGAGAAATGGTCTAAAGTTTCAATGACTTTCCATTGCACTTAAAATCCAAATTTCTCTGCCTATCTCTTCACTTTCCTTTCACACCACTTTTTATTCACTGAGATCCAGGGTCCCAGGTCTCTCATTTCCCAAAATAAGTAAAGCTTGCTTTCTCCTTAGCTTCCTCCCCTTTCTTTATTCTCTCACTTTAAATGCCACCTCATCATAGATGACTTTTTTCAATTGTTCTTCCTAAAAGTAAGTTCTCTATTCAATCGTGCTTATTTTCTACATCATCTCCTTTTATTTTCTTCATGGCTTTAATTATCTGTATAACTATATCTATATTACTACTTTATTTACTTTTTACTTTGAGACATCACCAGATGGTCAATACTGAAATCATATTGATTATGTTCTTTGCAGCCAAAGATGGAAGAGCTCTATATAGCCAGAAAAACAAGACCTGGAGCTGACTGTGGCTCAGATCATGACCTCCTTATTGCAAGATTCAGGCTTAAGTTGAAGAAAGTAGGGAAAACCACTAGGTCATTCAGGTATGACCTAAATCAAATCCCTTATGATTATATAGTGGAGCTGATGAATTAAGGGATCAGATCTGGTAGACAGAGTGCCTGAAGAACTATGGATGGAGTTTTGTAACAGTGTACAGAAGGCAGTGACCAAAATCATCCCAAAGAAAAAGAAATGCAAGAAGGCAAAGTGGTTGTCTGAGGAGGCTTTACAAATAGTTGAGGAAAGAAGAGACATGAAAGGCAAGGGAGAAAGTGAAAGCTATACCCAACTGAATGCAGAGTTCCAGAGAATAGCAAGGAGAGGTAAAAAGGCCTTCTTGAAAGAACAATGCAGAGAAATAGAAGAAAACAATAGAATGGGAAAGACTAGCAATCTCTTCAAGAAAATTGGAGATACCAAGGGAACATTTCATGCAAAGATGGGCACAAAACAGGACAGAAACAGTAAGGACCTAACAGAAGTAGAAGAGATTAAGAAGTGGCAAGAATACACAGAAGAACTATACAAGAAAGATCTTAATGACCCGGATACCATGATGGAGTGGTCACTCACATAGAACTGGGCAACCTGGAGTGTGAAGTCAAGTAGGCCTTAGGAAGCATTACTACAAACAAAGCTAGTGGAGGTGATGGAATTCCAGTTGAGCTATTTCAAATCCTAAAAGATGATGCTGTTAAAGTGTTGCACTCAATATGCCAGCAAATTTGGAAAACTCAGCAGTGGACACAGGACTGGAAAAATCACTTTTCATTCCAATCCCAAAGAAGAGCAATGACAAAGAATGTTCAAAGTACAGTACAATTGCAGTCATTTCACATGCTAGCAAGGTTATGCTGAAAATCCTTCAAGCTAGGCTTCAACAGTACATGAACTGAAAACTTCCAGATGTACAAGCTGGGTTTTGAAAAGGCAGAGGAACCACAGATCAAATTGCCAACATTTGTTGGATCATGGAGAAAGCAAGGGAATTCCAGAAAAACATCTGCTTCACTATGATAAGACTTTGTGTGCATCAAAACAAACTGTGGGAAATTCTTAAAGAGATGGAAGTACAAGACCACCTTATTTGTCTCCTTAGGAACCTGTATGCAGGTCAAGAAGCAACAGTTAGAACTGCACATGGAACAACATACTGGTTCAAAATTGGGAAACGAGTATGACAAGTTTTTTGTCATACTGTATATGTCACCCTGCTTATATAACTTGTATGCAGAGTACATCATGTGAAATGCCAGGCTGGATGAAACACAAGCTGGAATAAAGATTGCTGGGAGAAATCATCAACCTCATATATGCAGATGATACCACTCCATTGGCAGAAAGCAAAGAGGATCTAAAGAGCCTCTTGATGAAGGTGAAAGAGGAGAGTGAAAAAGCTGGTTTGAAATTCAACATTCAAAAAACTAAGACCATTGCTGAATCTGAAGCTCCAATACTTTGGCCACCTGATATGAAGAGCTAACTCATTGGAAAAGACCCTGATGCTGGGAATGATTGAAAGCAACAGAAGAAGACATCAGAGGCTATTAGATAACTGACTCAATGGACATGAATTTGAGCAAACTGTGGGAGACAGTGGAGTATAGAGGAGCCTAGAGTGCTGCAGTCCATGGGGTTGCAAAGAGTTGGAGACAACTTAGCTCCTGAACAACAATACTTCTTTTAGTGTTTCGCACATGGTATACATTCAAAAGTCATGTTGTTAGAAACTGGAATTTACAATTAGAAAGAAAGAAAGTTTAGTCGCTCAGTCGTGTCCAACTCTTTGCGATCCCATGGACTGTAGCCTACCAGGCTCCTCTGTCCTTGGGATTTTCCAGGCAAGAGTACTGGAATGGTTTGCCATTTCCTTCTCCAGAGGATCTTCCCAACCCAGGGATGGAATGCAGGTCTCCCACATTGTAGGCAGATGCTTTACCGTCTGAGCCACCAGGGAAGTCCTAGAAGGAACTTTAGAAATCACCTAAACATTCTGATTTCATAGATACAAAAGTCTAGGCTTAAGGAGGGTGAAAGAGATGTCTGAGGTCAGAAAGAACATTGTCCTTAGTCCCTAAGTTGTGTCCGACTGGACTCTTTTGAGATCCTGTAGACTGTAGCCTGCCAGGCTCCTCTGTCCAGGGGATTTCCCAGGCAAGAATACTGGAGTGGGTTGCCATTTCCTCCTCCAGGCAGTCTTAGAGACTCAGGGATCAAAGCAGCATCTCCTGCATTGGTAGGCGGATTCTTTACTGCTGAGCCACTAGGGAAGACCTTCAGAATAACTAGTTTTGATTCTGAGAGCTCTAATTTCCATAAGGCTTTTTAAAAAAATTACTAAGTTGAATTATTATTTTTTTTAATTCCTTACAGAAATGACATTTTTCTAAGCTTTCTTCCTAAAATGCCTGGAATGGGCCCTCAAATGGAAGGCCTTGCCCAGGATAGGAAGGCTGCAAGACACCTTCCTTAGGGCGCTGCTGCTGCTGCTGAATCACTTCAGTCGTGCCCGACTGTGTGACCCCATAGACAGCAGCCCAACAGGCTCCCCTGTCCCTGGGATTCTCCAGGCAAGAACACTGGAGTGGGTTGCCATTTCCTTCTCCATTGTGTGAAAGCGAAAAGTGAAAGTGAAGTCGCGTAGTCGCGTCTGACTCCCAGCGACCCCATGGACTGCAGCCCACCAGGCTCATCCATCCATGGGATTTTCTAGGCAAGAGTACTGGAGTGGCTTGCTATTGTCCTTAGGGCGCTAACTCATTTTTTTCTGCCTCTTGGCTGACCTCCGCTGCCTGCCCCCTCCCTTTCCTCGGAGTCCACCGCCCCAGCACCGCGATCCCCGAGGCTCCGCCCCCTTCAGGGCCGCGCGCCCTTCTCCAAGATGGCGTCAGTGGCCTCCGCTCTGGGGGAAGTGAGCTCACGCTACTCCGGAAGGGAAGGCGGGAAGAGAGCGAGCGGGCGGGTGACCGGCTGTGGGGCTGTAGGGCTGTGGGTGGGGCGGTGGCCGCAGTTGTGGGTTTCACGTTTGGGCAGTAGCGAGGGTGAGGGACTCGTCCGCCTCTGGGAACCGGGTCGAGGGCCCAAGGCCGGGGGCGTTGGAGAAAATCGCCCCGAGCTGCTCGCCTCTGACTGGAGGCGAGGCGACCCTGGGAGCCGGCGTCCCGCCCCCGGCGGCCTCCTTCCCCGACCCTCCTCCGGGGCTGAGCGCGAGCCGCTCCAGCTGTCTCGAGAGCTGCTGTGGGAACCGCCGAGCGGGCTGGACTGAACCTTCCCGCTAAGGACCAGCTTGAGAAGAGGGAGCGAGGCGGGTCAGTCCGTCAGCTCAGAGGTCAGGCCGCGGGTTCCCGTCAGTGGTCCGTACTCGCCCAGCCCTCCTGGCCAGGGTCCTCCTCACGCTGTTTCTGCTCCTCCTTTGAGCATGCCACCAAGTCCTCTGGCAGGGTGATTTTTTTTTTCCTCCTTGCTTTTGTCTGGAAGGAAATATATATTTAAAGGACATCTGCCCTCTTCGCTGTCCTTCTCTTAAAAGTTTCCTTCAGGGGGAATGTTTGTATTCCTTCCCTGAACTATTTGATGATTATTGCTCCAGCCGCCGGCTAGTTTAGCAATTGGGAGCCCTTTCAGATCAGATCTTAAATCTTATCACTTACAAAACTACTCTACAGAGTTGTTTCTCCCGCCCAAGAAGGGCAGATGGACTTTGGAGTTAAGATGCAGGGAGGTGAACCAGTGTCAGCAATGAAAGTCTCAGAGAGCGAAGGAAGGCTGGAGGGCCTGGTCACCGCGGTGACCCCGAACAAGAGCAGCAGCAGCAGCGGCTGTGGGGGTGGAATCAGCAGCAGCAGTAGCAGCCGAGGTGGCACTGCCAAAGGCTGGCAGTACAGGTATGGCCCTTTCTCCAAGGTGATTTCCTGAGGAGGGGGGTGAGTGCTGAAGTCTGCATTCCTGCAGTTGTTGAAGGCTTAGGTTTATGCAGTATATTCAGAAGTAACTAATACGTTTCATTTGGACCTGGGGGGTCTCAACTTTCATTAGCAAGATTTAATACATTTATTTGTCCATTCAACAAGTATTTATTGAAGGCCTTTAGGAGAACACATAAATGTATCCCTTAACTCCCTCTACTACCGTAGAGTTAATTTTTCCTGTGATTTGAGTCTATACCCACTTTTGTTTTTTCCTATATTGTAATTTGTTTACAATAAGTCTGCCTCCCTTGCTTGCTTGTTGAAAGGGGGGAACTGTTTAACTCCACTCTCTCCAGAGGCTCGCAAAATGCTTGGTGCTGGGAACTTGTTTGTGCAGTGATGGATGGAATCATTCAGTCAGAAAAAGATTCTTGCCCTCATAGTATTTGTGATTTAGAAAGAGAGATGTACATAAATAAATACAGAGTGTGTGCGTGCTCAGTCTTGTCTGAGTTTTTGTGACCCCATGGACTGTAGCCTGTCAGGCTCCTCTGTCCATGGAATTCACCAGGCAAGAATACTGGAGTGGGTTGCTATTCCCATCTCTAGGGGATCTTCCGGATTCAGGGATCGAAATCATGTCCTGGTAAAAGTACAAACTCAACTCTACTCCGATACTCTAAACTAGTGAGATGTTTCAGTTTGAGTTGATTAGGCCACTCACACCCCTCTGTCTATTAATTTTCATTGATATGAATGAAAAACTGAAGGAACAGGAAGTGAGTGCTGGAGAAGTAATGGTAGTTTTTTGTTTCTGATAATGTATAGGATAAGTGAGCATAGCCATCCAGAATCTTTTTTTTTTAATTAAGAAATATTTGACATGTAGCATTATATTAGGTTCAGGTGTACAACATAAAGATTTGATACTTGTATGTATTGTGGAATGATCACCACAATAGATCTAGTTGATGCTTTTGAACTGTGGTGTTGGAGAAGACTCTTGAGAGTCCCTTGGACTACAAGGAGATCCAACCAGTCCATTCTGAAGGAGATCAACCCTGGGATTTCTCTGGAAGGAATGATGCTAAAGCTGAAACTCCAGTACTTTGGCCACCTCATGTGAAGAGTTGACTCATTGGAAAAGACTCTGATGCTGGGAGTGATTGGGGGCAGGAGGAGAAGGGGGCGACCGAGGATGAGATGGCTGGATGGCATCACTGACTCGATGGATGTGAGTCTGAGTGAACTCCGAGAGATGGTGATGAACAGGGAGGCCTGGCGTGCTGCGATTCATGGGGTTGCAAAGAGTCGGACACGACTGAGGAACTGAACTGAACTGAATGTGTGTCCCTGCACAGTTAATTTTTTTTTAATGAGAACTCTCTTAGCAACTTTTAAATGCGTGATACAGTATTATCAGCTATAGTCATGATGCTGCACAGTTTCCACATCTTATAACTGGAAGTCTGTACCTTTTGATCGCCTTCACCCATTGTACCCACCCCTGCCTCTGGCTGCCCTCAATCTGTTCTCTGTATTTATGAGTTTCATTTTGTTTTTTAGATTCTACATACAAGGATTGTACAGTATTTGTCTTTTCTCTTTCTGACTTTTCTCACTTAGCATAATACTCTCAAAGTACGTCCACCTTGTTGCAAATGGCAACATTTCCTTTTTTATGGCTGAATGATATTCCACTGTGTGTATATATACCACATTTTATTTATCATTGTCCATTTGTCTACTCATCATTGTCCATTTGATGGACTCTTTGGTTGCTTCCATGTTTTGGCTTTTGTAAATAATACTGCAGCGAACTTGAAGGTTCAGATATATTTTCAAATTAGTGTTTTCCTTTCCTTCGGATGAATACCCAGAAGTGAAATTGCTGGATTATTCAGAATCTTAAGAATGAATGAATGAAATTGTAATATCCTTTGTTATTGAAACTATAGGAATGAATTCTTAAATTTTGGTCAAGTGATCACCTTGTGCCTAGCTCTAGTCCTTTTTAGCCTTTGTGATGTTTGTAGTTGTGAAATTTGTATGAAATTTGGAAGAGATTAAAATCAAAATTTTGTGAAGGCCATACATTTATCATGAATAATATCCATATATGTGAAATATGCTTGGCTGTATTTACATGCAGAAATGTAAAAGATGTATCAACTTTTTATTGGTAAGTGATTATATGAAAGGAAAGTATGCTGCTGCTGCTGCTAAGTCACTTCAGTCGTGTCCGACTCTGTGTGACCCCATAGACGGTAGCCCACCAGGCTCCCCCGTCCCTGGGATTCTCCAGGCAAGAACACTGGAGTGGGTTGCCATTTCCTTCTCCAATGCATGAAAGTGAGAAGTGAAAGTGAAGTCGCTCAGTCGTGTCCGACTCAGCGACCCCATGGACTGCAGCCCACCAGGCTCCTCCGTCCATGGGATTTTCCAGGCAAGAGTACTGGAGTGGGGTGCCATTGCCTTCTCTGAAAGGAAAGTATAGTTAATGTGAAATGTCTAGGCTCAGTTTTGGAATGCGTGATACTTGTGTGTGTGTGTGTGTGGTTTAAGACTAACCATATAAAATTATCAATAACTTGGCAGGGTTATTTTGCTATAACTTAAGGAAGCAAGATAAAGTAATATTTCATGTAGCCAGAGGTCAGTCTTCTGACATCTTCAACTGAAACCCAATCTTTAACTGAATTAAAAAGTGAAACAGGTTTCTTAACACTGTCATAAAGCCATATACTTTATTCCTATACTTTGATTCAGGATTCTATTATCCCTTACTTAGGGTATTATTTAATGGTTATATAATTTTAAAACTAGAATCTGTTGAAAGCACAAAGGAAAAAAGTTATCAGGAAATGGCAGATGACAACATAGAACAGTCAAAGACTTGAAAAATTAACATGTAGATTCAGCTATATTACTTCCTATTAATATAATTATATTTACAATGACCTTGTCATCCAAGAGAGTACAATATGTTTAAGAAGGCAGACAACTGTATCATACGATGGTGAACAATTTCAAGGAAAATGACTAAACTAAAAAAAATGCTTGTGTTGGGTAATTCAGTTATGTGCAACTCTTCCCCAGTGATGCGGATATATAACGCATTACTGCATTTGCATACTGACATATACTTTTACTTAGATGAGGCTTATTCAAAGCTAGTCTTTCAGCCTGTCTCTCAGTTGAACTTATCCCTTTATCCTGTAGGACATTAGTCAGTTTCCTTCATTGTCTTGTATTACTTCTTCCCAGGCTCCTTCCTCTGAGGCCCAAAGTCTCTAGATTTAAAAAACAAAAACAATAATGAAAACTAATCTAAATCCTTTCCTCTTAAAAACAATTTACCTCAACTGCTTCCATTTCCATAACCCTTATTTATTGCTCAACCCATGACAGTTGGCTCTATCCTTACCAAGGACATGAATAAAAAATGATGAATATTTTTAGATTCTTATTCCAACTTTATAAGATATATGATATCTTTATAAGTGTATCTGTTACTATTCTTTTCTTGCCTTTTTTGACATTACTTTCTCTTAATTTCTCCTTTGTTGCTCTAAGAGAAAGCACCAAGTCGTGTCCAACTCTTGTGACCCCATAGATTGTAGCCTACCAGGCTCCTCTGTCCATGGGATTCTCCAGGCAAGAATACTGGAGTGCGTCGTCATTTCCTTCTCCAGGGGATCTTCCCAACCTAGGAATTGAACCCAGGGCTGGGAGCCCCTTTAGTGCTCTAACTGTTGTCTAATTGCTCCTTTCTCACTTCTTTGGTTGGCTCTTTTACTTGAGAAGCTGATATGTTGCTTTATCATCTCCTCTTAAGCTCATGTTTTCTGTCTCATTCTCTTCCATGGCCTCACCAGCGCCCTCTGGAACTTTAGAGCCATAAATGCTTACCTGTAACTTGCTACTATCCCATTTTAAAAAATGGAGATTTCAGGTTATGTCTTAGGGAGTGGTTGAAATTCAGTAAAGACTGTGTGATTCAGTGGCTTCCCAGGTGGCACAGTGGTAAATAATCCACCTGCCAGTGCAGGAGACACAGAGATGTGGGCTCTATCCCAGGATTGGAAATATCCCCTAGAATAGAAACGGTAAAACACTCCAGTATTCTTGCCTAGAAAATTCCATGGATAGAGGAGCCTGGCGGGCTATAGTCTGTGCTCACGACTGAGCAACTGAGCACATGCACTTCTGTTTAAGACACTGGGCTTTGGCTTTGCAGACTTAGAAGATTAATTGGCATAATGCTTTCACAGGTCATATATGTTGTAGCATATATAGTTACTTTATTCCTTTTTGTGGCTGAATAATATTCCATTTATGAATACACCACATTTTGCTAATCTGTTCATCAGTTTCCATGTTGTATATTATGAATAATGCTGCTTTGAACATTTGTGTTCAAGTTTTGCATGGACATATGTTTTCATTTCTCTTGGATATATACCTAGGAGTAGAATTGTTGGGTTATAAGGTAATTGTTTAACTGTTCAACTGTTTGTGAACCTGTTAGACCATTTCCCAAAGCTGCTGCACCATCTTATCTTCTTATCAGCAGTATATTAAGGTTTTAATTTCTTGACATTCTCATCAACACTTGTTACTGTCTATCTTTTTGGTTTTAGCCATCCTAGTGGGTATGAAATGGCATCTCATTGTGGTTTTTGAATTGCATTTCCCTGATGACTAATAATGTTAAATGTCTTCATGTTCTTACTGGTTATTTGTCTGTCTTCTTTGGAGAAATGTGTATTCAGATCTTTTGGCCACTTTTAAAAAATTGAACTGGATAGTTGGTTTACAATATTGTGCTAGTCTCAAGTATACAGCAAAGTGTTGGATTCCTTTCCATTGTAGGTTATTCAGTTCAATTCAGTTCAGTTCCTCATTCGTGTCCGACTTTTAGCAACCCCGTGAATTGCAGCACGCCAGGCCTCCCTGTCCATCACCAACTCCCAGAGTTTACTCAAACTCACGTCCATTGAGTCGGTGATGCCATCCAGCCATCTCATCCTCTGTCATCCCCTTCTCCTCCTGCCCCCAACCCCTCCCAGCATCAGAGTCTTTTCCAATGAGTCAACTCTTCGCATGAGGTGGCCAAAGTACTGGAGTTTCAGCTTTAGCATCAGTCCTTCCAAAGAAATCCCAGGGCTGATCTCCTTTAGAATGGATTGGTTGGATTTCCTTGCAGTCTAAGGGACTCTCAAGACTTCCCAGGTGGCACAGTGGTAAATAATCCACCTGCCAGTGCAGGAGACACAGAGATGTGGGCTCTATCCCAGGATTGGGAATATCCCCTAGAATAGAAATGGTAAAACACTCCAGTATTCTTGCCTAGAAAATTCCATGGACAGAGGAGCCTGGCGGGCTATAGTCTGTGCTCACGACTGAGCAACTGAGCACATGCACTTGTGTTTCAGACACTGGGCTTTGGCTTTGCAGACTTAGAAGATTAATTGGCATAATGCTTTCACAGGTCATATATCAGAAAATTCCATGGACAGAGGAGCCTGGCGGGCTATAGTCTGTGCTCACGACTGAGCAACTGAGCACATGCACTTGTGTTTCAGACACTGGGCTTTGGCTTTGCAGACTTAGAAGATTAATTGGCATAATGCTTTCACAGGTCATATATCTTGTAGCATATATAGTTACTTTATTCCTTTTTGTGGCTGAATAATATTCCATTTATGAATACACCACATTTTGCTAATCTGTTCATCAGTTTCCATGTTGTATATTATGAATAATGCTGCTTTGAACATTTGTGTTCAAGTTTTGCATGGACATATGTTTTCATTTCTCTTGGATATATACCTAGGAGTAGAATTGTTGGGTTATAAGGTAATTGTTTAACTGTTCAACTGTTTGTGAACCTGTTAGACCATTTCCCAAAGCTGCTGCACCATCTTATCTTCTTATCAGCAGTATATTAAGGTTTTAATTTCTTGACATTCTCATCAACACTTGTTACTGTCTATCTTTTTGGTTTTAGCCATCCTAGTGGGTATGAAATGGCATCTCATTGTGGTTTTTGAATTGCATTTCCCTGATGACTAATAATGTTAAATGTCTTCATGTTCTTACTGGTTATTTGTCTGTCTTCTTTGGAGAAATGTGTATTCAGATCTTTTGGCCACTTTTAAAAAATTGAACTGGATAGTTGGTTTACAATATTGTGCTAGTCTCAAGTATACAGCAAAGTGTTGGATTCCTTTCCATTGTAGGTTATTCAGTTCAATTCAGTTCAGTTCCTCATTCGTGTCCGACTTTTAGCAACCCCGTGAATTGCAGCACGCCAGGCCTCCCTGTCCATCACCAACTCCCAGAGTTTACTCAAACTCACGTCCATTGAGTCGGTGATGCCATCCAGCCATCTCATCCTCTGTCATCCCCTTCTCCTCCTGCCCCCAACCCCTCCCAGCATCAGAGTCTTTTCCAATGAGTCAACTCTTCGCATGAGGTGGCCAAAGTACTGGAGTTTCAGCTTTAGCATCAGTCCTTCCAAAGAAATCCCAGGGCTGATCTCCTTTAGAATGGATTGGTTGGATTTCCTTGCAGTCCAAGGGACTCTCAAGAGTCTTCTCCAACACCACAGTTCAAAAGCATCAATTCTTCGGCTCAGCCTTCTTCACAGTCCAACTCTCACATCCATACACGACCACAGGAAAACCATAGTCTTGACTAGACGGACCTTGGTTATTACAAGATACCTTGTGTTATGCAGCAGGTCCTTGTTGTTTATCTATTTTATATACAGCAGTTTGTATCTGTTAATCCCAAACTCCTAATTTATCCCTTACCCCTTTGGTAATCATAAATTTGTTTTTAGTGTCTGTGAGTCTATTTATATATTGTAAATAAGTTCCTTTGTGTCTTTTTTTTAGATTCCACATATAAGTAGTATATGATATTTGTCTTTCTCTGACTTATTTCACTTACTATGTGAAAGTCTAGGAAAGTCTAGGTACATCCATGTTGCTGCAAATGGCATTATTCTTTTTTGACTGAGTAGTATTCTATTGTGTGTGTTTGTATTACATCTTCTTTATACATTCATCTATATCAGTGGACATTTAGGTTGCTTCCATGTCTTGATTATTATAAATAGTGCTGCTGTCAACATTGGGGTTCATCTGTCTCTTTGAGTTAGAGTGTTCATCTTTTCCAGATGCTGCAAATGGCATTATTCTTTTTTGACTGAGTAGTATTCTATTGTGTGTGTTTGTATTACATCTTCTTTATACATTCATCTATATCAGTGGACATTTAGGTTGCTTCCATGTCTTGATTATTATAAATAGTGCTGCTGTCAACATTGGGGTTCATCTGTCTCTTTGAGTTAGTGTGTTCATCTTTTCCAGATATATGCCCAGGAGTGAGATTGCTCGATCATATGGTAACTCTATTTTTAGTTTTTTAAGGAACCTCCATACTATTTTCCAGAGCGGCTGTACCAGTTTGTATCCTCACCAACAGTGTAGGAGGATTCTCTTTTCTCCATAGCCTCTCCAGCATTTATTATTTGTAGACTTTTTGTTGATATCTTTGGCCATTTTAAAATTGGATTATTTATCTTTTTATTATTGAGTTGTCACGGTTCTTTGTGTATTCTGTGAACAATTCCCTTATCAGATATTGATTTGCAAGTATTTTTTCCCACTTGTGGGTTGTCTTTTCACTTCTTCTTTTTTTTTTTTTGCCAAGCCACAGGGCTTGTGGGATCTTAGTTCCCCAACCAGGGATTGAATTTAGGCCCACGGCAGTGAAAGCGCAGAGCCCTAACCACTGGACCATCTTAATTTTGTTTGGTTAAATATTTTTCTTGCTGCAAAGATTTTCCTGGTCTTTGTATTTTAATCTGTTAAATTTTTCCACATATAGAAAACCTGTATAAATCAAACTTTTACTCTTTTTTCTTTCATTTCAAATTATAGAAATTATTCTTATAAATATTTGTTTTCATGTAGTTTAAGATACTCTGGTAGTTTTATATTTAATTTTTAATCTGCCTATAATTTATTTAGAAATATGAGACAGTGTGTTTGTTATCTATTATTGTGCTACAAATTATCCCCAAGTGTAGTGTATTGAAACAGCAGTGTTTTTTTAATCTCACAGTGTCCGTGGGTCAGTAATATTGGTGCAGTACTGCTTGGTGCTCTGGCTCTGGGTCTTTCACAAGGCTATAGTCATCTTGAGGCTCAACTGGGAAGGATCCACATCCTGGCTCATTCATGTTTTGGCACAATTCATTCATTTGGCACAATTCATGTTTTGGCACAATTCATTTATTTTGGCTTGTTGGAAACAGACCTCAGTTCCTCATGAGATGACCACTGGTGGCCTTCTTTGGTTCCTGGCCACATGGACCTCTCCATGGAGTATCTTACAGCTTGGCAGCTTATTTCGTCAGAGTGAGGAAGTGAGAAGAGAGTGCTAGCAAGAAGGAAGTCAGTCTTTCGTAACCTAGACATGGAAGTGAAGTCACATCACTTTTCACTATTCATTAAGAAAAAGATGAGGTTTAGCCCACACAAAGGTGTGAATACCAACAGGTAGGGATCAATGGGAGTCATGCAATAAGGTGCGCATCATAAATGTTAATATGAATGGATTCGAGATTGTCATCTGTGATTGAGATAGATTTGACAGCTACACTACTGGAAGTTTGTCTCTAAGGCTGAGAATTGGGGGCTGAATTTGATCTTTGGGGAACTACTTGGAAATCAATTGTCATGACCCAGACATTTGATATTAAGGAAAATGTGCTAGTAGGCTGAAAAAGAAGGAAATCATTAGAGGAAGAGTGACAGAGCTTGGTGGTTGATTGGGTGATTAGGTGGAAGGTAGTAGAGGGAAAGGAAGTAAAAATTGACTTCAATTATCCAGATACAAAACTTTGAGAAGTCTGTACTAGGAGAAACAGATTTTTGAGAGTCACGAGATACATTTGCTTTTGGGCAAATTGAGCTTAAGTTGCCAGAATGTTTAAGTGACTTAGAGATATGGGGCATTAGAAATGTGGATAATTGCCTTTGTAGTATCCAGAATGTTCTCTCTCTCTCTTTTTTTTTTAATCACATTTAATCCTCTTGGACGAAGAGAGAGAGTCATTATTCCCATTTAGGTTACAAATGGTTATTCAAGCTCCTACAAATGCCACAACCTCCTCTACCTATTACTTGGGGCTGCTGGATCAGAGACCTTCAATATGAGGGTTAGGAGAATACACTGCCTCAACAATTTAGGGACAATGCCCCTTCCCAGAAAGTAGTAGTCCCAAGGTTATATAGCTAATAAATGAGAGAACTTTTATTCTCAGAGCTGTTTGCCTAAAGATATTGAAAGTAGATGAGCTCTCTAAAGGAATGAATAATTATTGATGAAGAATTAGTTTAGGACATGGAAGCTTCTTCATTGCCTTTTTATATTGCTGATGAGGTTCTCTCAGCGAGAATTCTGGAGTGGTTTCCCATTCCCTGTTACAGTGGACCACATTTTGTCACAACTCTCTACTGTGACCTGTCTGTCTTGGGTGGCGCTGCACGGCATGGCTTATAGCTTCATCGAGTTATGCAAGCCCCTTCGCCATGACAGGGCTGTGACCATGATGCAAAGATCTACTCATTGGAAAAGACCCTGATGCCAGGAAAGATTGAAGGCAAAAGGAGAATAGGGCAGCAGAGGATGAGATAACTGGTTGGGTAGCATCACCGACTCAATGGACATGAATTTGAGCAAACTCTGGGAGATAGTGAAGGAAGGACAGGGAAGCCTGGCATACTCCAGTCCATGGGGTTACAAAGAGGTGGACATGATTAGCGATTGAACAACAACAAAAGTTTCATCAGTTACTAGTGTTGTAACTCATGCAGCAAATAGTTTTGAGTCTTTTCCATGTATGAAGCTCTCTGTTAGTTAATTCTAAAATAATGTATGCTCTCAGAACAGTGGAAGTAGGGACCCCAAGGCTTATTTTGGGAGGATCATGAAAAAGGATCAGAAAAGGGAAGAGCCTCAACTATATTTGCAAGATATTAATGTGAACTTTTTCAAAACCAAAGCTGAGAAGTGTGTTTATTAGTCTTAAAATTTCTTTCCAGAGTAATTTATACTCATATGATTTATATTCACTATTTAAAATGAAAATAGATTTCTTAATTCTAGATCCTTCCTTCCTTTTTCATAGTAAATGTTCAAAGTTTATAAAATGTGCATGTTTCCTTTATTTTTCTTCTTGTCAGCTTTCAGAAAAATTTACAAATCTGCAAATATGCCACTTTTTTATTTAAAATGGAGAGAACTACCCAGAGGAGGAACTGAAAAGCAAATTGGGGCATATGATGGGCCTGTTTTTTTTTATTTTGGACTCTGTGCTAGCTGCTGCTGCTGCTAATTCGCTTGTCGTGTCTGATTCTGTGCGACCCCACAGACGGCAGCCCACCAGGCTCCGCCATCCCTGGGGTTCTCCAGGCAAGAGCACTGAAGTGGGTTGCCATTTCCTTCCTGTTAACAAACAGATCTCTTTGTTAGAAAAGAGTATGCTAACATTAGCAAATAGTATACATTTCAGTAGATTGGGTAGAAGTCTGCAAATACATAGAAATAATTTTTGTGGTCAGATCTTGTGTCTTCCACTCTAAATACTCTGTTACAGGGAAAAGTACCCATTTGCAAATGGGGAAATGACATTTGCCTAAATATAACCTAGTATTTGCTGTCTTTGAGATTTTTACCACTTTTGAGGTTGAAGAAAAAGTCATAAACGTTTGCTTTTTTTCTCTAAAGGTTAAAGGAAAGTTGAATATGTATTTCTGTATCCTAGTATTTGTTTTGTTTTGTTTTCCTTGTCTTAAGTCTGCTACAGCTGATAACAAGGGGAAGACAGCTTACAGGCATAAAACTGAGAACAATAATAATACTGTTGCAGAAATCTAGTGAGAACTCTACCAAGCCTTGAACAAGATTTGGTTATAGTATACTGTGATTTCTTATATTTTTACTTTATGAGTTTAAATATAGTCTATTTGAGTTCATATTTCTCGAGAAGTTATACTTATTAAAACTATACAAACAACCTAATGTTAGAAAACACAAATTAGTCTTTTTGGTATTTTCTGAATGTCATGTAATTTAGGTCCCAGAGGTAATTGCCTGTCAAATAGACTTGTGGGAAATTATGTCTTTTGTTTTTGCTTTTGAAAATAGTAGAGATAACAGGCCCCATGGTGTAATGGTTAGCACTCTGAAAATAGTGGAGAATATTCTTAATGTAAGTTATACTACTTTGAGAGAGGGAACATCTTTCCTAGCTAAGAATCTTCCACTGTACTGATTTTGTTTAATCAAATAATTTGTGTTCAGACTTGTTCAGATTTAACTTAAAACTAAATTGCCTAATTAAAAAAGTTGCATTAGTGTTTTGACATTACTATCTGGGTTTTAGGAAAATTTTAGAGTAATTTAGTTTCTGGTGAAAAAAAAAAAGATTTTCTTTTTGGTTAATTAGGTATTGTAACAAAGAATGTTTAATCAAATTTGTGTTCAGACTTGTTCAGATTTAACTTAAAACTAAATTGCCTAATTAAAAAAGTTGCATTAGCATTTTGACATTACTATCTGGGTTTTAGGAAAATTTTAGAGTAATTTAGTTTCTGGTGAAAAAAAAAAAAGATTTTCTTTTTGGTTAATTAGGTATTGTAACAAAGCATCATTTCCTACTCAGAGTCTCCCCTTACTTGAGTTCCCCTGCTTTTGCAGTTTGCTTCCATTGCTATTCT
The DNA here is from genome assembly GCA_006410635.1 of Cephalophus harveyi. Taxonomy (NCBI): domain Eukaryota; kingdom Metazoa; phylum Chordata; class Mammalia; order Artiodactyla; family Bovidae; genus Cephalophus; species Cephalophus harveyi. The sequence goes on from SJYT01055488.1 coordinate 198,962, forward strand.
TGAGGTTGGCTGGAAAGTCCCTGGAGGGGTAGACTGAAGCCTGTGGTTGCTACTGGCTATAGCTGGAAACCCTAGTCAAGAGGTATAGAAGGAAGAGAAAATTAGAAATGGAACAGGAGGTAAAACAGGGATGGAAAAAGGACATAGAAAAGAGAGATAGACGAGGGAGAAAAAGGGAGGGACGGAAGAAAGGGACAGAATGAAAATGATGTAAGTGATGAGATGAAATGCCACCAACAGTTGCTTCTGAAAAAGATTTCCTATCCTTGATACAAGAGGCCTTTTTAATGTAGTGCCTGAGCCTATACTCTCAATTCTATAAAGAATAAGGTGTTTATCAATTTTGTAGATATTTCACATATTTATAACTAACATAAATGAAAAAATTCTAAATCTAATTTTGGAGAATAGATAATATGTTGATCCAGAAGAAAAAATAGATTTGTAATGAAAATCTTTCCACCTGATCTCTACCTGCTTAGGACTCATCTCACCTAAAAATAGAGGGTAAACACTTGGTTTTTTGTGTACTTTCAGAGATTTTTTTTTAAATTTTAAGAATTAAGTAAATACAATATACATTTGCTCCACTTTTAATTTTACCACAAATGGTATCAAACTATGTATATGTATATGTATTAGTTTAGGCTTTCATCACAAAAATGCTGTACTCTGAATGGCTTGAACAACATAAATTTAATTTCTCACAACTATGAAGGCAGGAAGTTTTGAGATCAGGGTGCCAGCATTGTCAGGTTCTGCTGAGGGCTCTTTTCCAGGTTTTCAGGTCGTTTTCTCACTGTGTGCTCACATGGTAGAGATAGAGGGGTGGGAGAGAGCTCTCTGGTGTTTCTTTTAAAGGCACAAATCTCATTATAGGGACCCCAGTCTATACCTGAGTATCTCCCAAAGGCCCCATCTCTGAAAACCATCACAGTGGGGGTTAGGACTTTACCATATGGATTTTGGAGAGATACAATTCAGTCTACCTTTAATAAGCTCCCTATTGATGGACATTTGTTTTCCAAAGTTTTGTTGTTATAATGTATTATATGTATAATGTATTATATGTATAATGTATTATAATGTTATTTGTAGTTAATCGAACCCGGGTCTCCCGCACTGGAGGCAGACGTTTTAACCTCTGAGCCACCAGGGAATCCCTAATAACCTTCCACACATGGCATAATTTTGTAGTTAATAACTTTCCACACATGGCATCTTGCAAGCATATGAATATATCTGTGGGAAAAATACCCAAAGGTTGGACTTACTGAATCAGTAAGTATCAAAATTATAATTTTGATAGTAGTTATTACCAGATTTCTCCTCATTGGGGTGTACAGTGGCAGTGACTGAGTGCTTGTTTCCCATCAGCCTTATCAGTGTAATGTGTTATTAGACTGGCAAAAATCTAAAAATTTAATACATTAAAAAATGGTATTTCAGGATAGTTTTAATTTGATTCTTTTTTGTTATGAGTGAAGTTTTAGCATGAAATTCTGAGTGGGATTTTATTCTGTTTTGCTATCATTGTAAATAGTGAATCAATTTATTAATAGATCAGCAGTTGGGAAAATTCTGTATAAGATATACTTATGCCTTTAACATTTTTGTTTTTATTATTATATTCTTGGTAACCAGAGACATGGTTTCATTTTAGAGTATACCTTGTATATTTTGAAATTATATTTTAAAAATTTCACGTGGTTTTATAACTATACAATATACAAAATCGTTTGATTATGCAAATTTGTAATTGGAGGTGATCTACGTCCTAGAAATGGGAAGCTTGAAGATTTGCCACCAAAAATTATGATGAAACTATTATAAAAAAGGTTTCTTTTTTTGACCTCTCCATGAGGCATGTGGAGAGGGTTCCCCGACCAAGGATCAAATCTGACCCCTTGACAGTAGGCGTGTGGAGTCCTAACCATTGGACTGCCAGAGAATTCCCAGATGTTTCTTTTATTTCTGTAATAGAGTAAGCTTTAAATTTTTCTGTGTTGATTTTTGAATAACTTACAGGTTCTTTAAGGTAAAAAACTTGAGTTTGAATTTGTCGTTAAGTAATGTAAAATTTTCAAAAGAATCAACTCTTTAATAAAAAGGTCATCTAACACATGAGAAAACTGACAGAAAATTTAAGTGATTTGGCCAGTGTCACTCGAGGCATTAGTCAATGGGAAAGTCAAAACTTGATCATGTATCCCTCTCAGGTGTGCATTCCACAGTATATATTACCTCACGCTTACTAGTAATTTCTGAAAGTCCTGTTCATAAGTAAAGTCTTCACCCTATTTTTGTTGGCAGTGGTGCTGTAGGTTGGTGTGAGGAAACTGGCCGTTTTTGAATTGAAAGGTGGGAGTTAACATTGGTTGCAGCCTCTTTAGAGAGCACATTGACAATATATAAAAATTAAAAATGCATATACATTTCAAGGAACAAATTTGAGTCAGTTGAAGTGAGGTGGATGAACCTAGAGGTTGTTATACAGAGTGTAGTAAGTCAGAAAAAGAAAAACAAATATTATATATTAATACATGTATATAGAATCTAGAAAAATGATACTGATAAACCTATTTGCAGAGGATGGAACGAAGTTGAGAGTAGCATTTACATAAATACACTACCATGTCTAAAATAGATAGGTAGTGGGAAATTGCTGTATGACACAGGGAGTCTAGCCTGGCGCTCTGTGATGACCTAGGTGGGTGGGAGGGAGGTTCAGGAGGAAGGGGATATACGTATACATATAGCTGATTCACGTCATTGTACAGCAGAAACCAATACAACATTGTAAAGCAATTATCCTCCAATTAAAAATAAATTTAAAAAATGCATATCCTTTTTGCCTAGGAATTTTACTTTTAGCAAATATATACAAAGACGTATATAACTTAGTTGGTTATAGTATTGTTTGTAATAATAAAAGCCTGGAAGCAAATGTCCATCACTAGGAGGATTAGTTAAATATATAGTAATACTGCTGTGCTGTGGGTTTCTATGCAGATGCTAAGAATGAATTAAATCCATATGTGTCAAAATGAAATCACCCCTAAGAAAATTGTGAAAAAAGCAAGGTACAGTGTATGTAGCAGCAACCATTTAAAAAAAATTTAGTGAGTGCACACAAGTGTGCACACACACACACTTATAGGTACATAGACTGTCTCTTGAAAAGATGATAAAAAGTTGAGGGAAGTGCTTATCTCTGAGGAGGGAAACTGTTGGTGGAAGACAAGGTTGGAAAGAGATTTTTCACTGTATATGTATGTAGTTAGGGAACAGTTATTAGGAAAAAATTCTTTATGGGTTGCTCATATTTCTGCTTCCCTTGTGCATTGAGGTACTGACTCTCCTTTGCTCTTTACTGTTTTTTTTTTTTTTTTCAAAAAAGTATTTGTATAGCAAAATGTCTTAAAGGATAGAGATAATATCTCTCTCCTGGGCATTTGTTTACTGTCCAATATAGTAAAGATAATGTCTTCTTGCCATGGAGGTCAGATAGACTTACTGTTCTTAAAAGATTTGGGTTCCCTCCACTCAAGGTTCCTTGTCTGTACCACAGCCTACCACATATGCAAGCATCTCCTGCCCTCTGCATTGCCCCATGTGACTGGGCTGATAATCTACTGGTATTGCTGTGACTACTGAAGTCTTTGGTCTCTGATGTAGGAGTTTAATGTATTCTGCCAGCATCCAGGAAACTGTGGCAAGCTAATTTGTTGGCTTGCAAATAGGGTGAAAGTGGAAACAGTGGCAGATTTGATTTTCTTGGGCTCCAAAATCACTGCAGACGGTGACTGCAGCCATGAAATTGAAAGACGCTTACTTCTAGGAAGAAAAACTACGACAAACCTAGACAGCGTATTAAAAGGCAGAGACATCACTTTGCTGACAAAGATCCGTATAGTCAAAGCGATGGTTTTTCCAATACGGATGTGAGAGTTGGACCATAAAGAAAGCTGAGCACCAAAGAATTGGTGTTTTCAAATTGTGGTGACTGGAGAAGACTTGTGAAAGTCCGTTGTACTACATGGAGATCAAATCCGTCAATCCTAAAGGAAATAAATCTTGAATATTCATGAGAAGGACTGTTGCTGAAGCTGAACTTCCAAACTTTGGCCTCCTGATGCGAAGAGCCGACTCATTGGAAAAGACTCTGATGCTGGGAAAGATAGAAGGCAAAAGAAGAATATGACAGAGGATGAGGTGAGGTGGTTGGATGGCATCACCAACTCAATGGACATGAGTCTGAGCAAACTCTGGGAGACAGTGAAGGACAGGGAAGCCTGGGGCACTGCAGTCCATAGGGTTGCCGAGTTGGACATGATTGAGTGACTGAAAAGCAACAAAATAGGATGATGACTCAGCCCCTTCATAGTTCTTGACAAGATACCTAGTGGACAAAAAAATTATTTTTTTCAATAAAAGAAGTGGGAGACTCAGAGCTTTTTAGATCCCATCATTCTGACCTGAAAATGTCAGTCTAACAGGGTTAGACAGATCTAGAGAACTAATCTAGAAAATGAGCCCTTTGCAGAGGAATCGACTCCCTTGAGTGGGAGAAAACCAGTATTTCCTGGGCATTCACCATATTGAAGTGCACTTCAAATATATTTGGATTGAAATATCTCTTCTTCATTCTTCATTATAAATCTGAAGTTAGGTTTTTTAATTCACATTTACAGATAAAAACACAAGACCGGATGTGTTACTTGCCTAAGGTCACACTGGGATTCAAACTTGTGTTTGTCTGGGTTAAGCTCCTGCTCTTCACATTAAAATAAACAACTTCCTTTCTGTAAGTGTTAGAGTTGACTTTCTACTTTTTCATGTATGTTTCCTCTTTCCCATCTTCAGATGGCTGGTTATCTGCATGAGGGATTTAGTTGTCTGTAATTATAGGATTATATATTGAATTTTTCTTTCTGTTTCCAGTCTGTATAGGCAAATGTTTTGCAGCTGTATTTCTCAAACTTCCTTTATGAAAGCTCTCTTTATTGTGTAAGCCAGTCAGTGCAATTTGTGATTTAAAGGAGCCCATGGCTGATGTAACTTTATGATCTTCAAAATTCATGAGGATTTATATTTTACCCTGTAATATATCTGACTGCAGCCATGAAATTAAAAGACGCTTACTCCTTGGAAGAAAAGTTATGACCAACCTAGATAGCATATTGAAAAGTAAAGACATTACTTTGCCAACAGAGGTCCGTCTAGTCAAGGCTATAGTTTTTCCAGTGGTCATGTATGGATGTGAGAGTTGGACTGTGAAGAAAGCCAGGTGCCGAAGAATTGATGCTTTTGAACTGTGGTGTTGGAGAAGACTCTTGAGAGTCCCTTGGATTGCAAGGAGATCCAACCAGTCCATTCTGAAGGAGATCAGCCCTGGGATTTCTTTGGAAGGATTGATGCTAAAGCTGAAACTCCAGTACTTTGGCCACCTCATGCCAAGAGTTGACTCATTGGAAAAGAGTCTGATGCTGGGAGGGATTGGGGGCAGGAGGAGAAGGGGACAACAGAGGATGAGATGGCTGGATGGCATCACGGACTCGATGGACGTGAGTCTGAGTGAACTCCGGGAGTTGGTGATGGACAGGGAGGCCTGGTGTGCTGCGATTCATGGGGTCGCGGAGTCGGACACGACTGAGCAACTGAACTGAACTGAATATATCTGTTACTGGGTTTTTCAGAGATGAATAAATAACATCATGAGTTCAGGACCAGTTGAGAGGACATAAGGATCAGATAGGATGCAGTCAAATTATCAGGTTATTTTTTTATTGTAAAATGTACATATCATAAAATTTATGACTTTAACCATTTGTAAGTATTTATAAGTTCAATGGCCTTAAATATATTCACATTGTTATGCAGCCATCTCCACTATTCATTCCAGAATTTATCATCCCAAACTAAAACTCTATAACTGTTAAATAACTTGTTATATCAGCCCCCGCCCCAACCACTGTTCTACCTTCTGTCTCTTATTTTGACACATCTACGTACCTCATGTAAGTGGAATCATAAAATACTTATCATTTTGTGATTAACTTATTTCATTTAGCAGTGTCCTCAAGATTTATCCATGTTGTATCATGTGTCAGAATTTCCTTCTTTTTCTTTGAAGGCTGAGTAAATATTCCATGTACACACACACACACACACACACACACACACACACACACCCCATTTTATTTATCCATCTGTCGTGGATACCTGAGTTGTTTCTGCCTTAAAAAATTTTTTTAATTGGAGTATTGTTGATTTACAATGTGTTTAATTTTTGCTCTACAGCAAAGTGACTCAGATATATATTTTTTCTTTTTCATATTCTTTTCCATTGTGGTTTATCACAGGATATTAAATGTAGTTTCTGGTGCTAGACAGTAGGAGTTGTTTATGCATCCTATGTATAATAGCTTGCATCTGCTAATCCCAAATGCCCAATCCTTCCTCCCTCACCCTTATTCCCCCTTGGCAATCCCAAGTCTGTTCTCTATATTTGTGGGTCTGTTTTTGTTTCATAGATATGTTCATTTGTGTTGTATTTTAGATTCCACATATAAGTGGTATCATATGGTATTTATCTTTCTCTTTCTGCCTTAACTTCACTTTGGGTGAACCTAGAGGTCCGTGCATATTGCTGCAAATGGCATTATTTCACTCTTGTTAATGGCTGAGCAATATTTCATTTGTGTGTGTGTATGGAAAAAGCAAGAGAGTTCCAGAAAAACATCTATTTCTGCTTTGTTGACTATGCCAAAGCCTTTGACTGTGTGGATCACAATAAACTGGAAAATTCTGAAAGAGATGGGAATACCAGACCACCTGACCTGCCTCTTGAGAAACCTATATGCAGGCCAGGAAGCAACAGTTAGAACTGGACATGAAACAACAGACTGGTTCCAAATAGGAAAAGGAGTACGTCAAGGCTGCATATTGTCACCCTGCAATATGTCACCTGAGTTTGAGTGAACTCCGGGAGTTGGTGATGGACAGGGAGGCCTGGTGTGCTGCGATTCATGGGGTCACAAAGAGTCAGACACGACTGAGCGACTGAACTGAACTGATGGATGTGTGTGTACCACATCTTCATCCATTCATCTGTCAATGAACATTTTGGTTGTTTCTATGTCTTGTCTATTCTAAATAGTGCTGCTATGAATGTAAGGGATGCATGTATCTTATTTTGTTTTGTTTTTTTATAATAAGTTTTAACATACTGGAGAACAATTACTGAGTAATTTTAAAATAAGTAAAGGTTATTAATGTTAGCTTAAAATAAAATTTTGAGTAAATTTATCTGTCATTAGATAATTCTCTAATAATTAGCATCTTTTCATGTGCCTGTTGGCCATCTACATGTTGTCTTTGGAGAAATGTCTGTTTAGGTTTTCTGCCCAGTTTTTGCTTGGGTTGTTTGTTTTTGTTATTGAATTGTAGAAGCTGTTTGTTTTGGAAATTAAGCCCTTGTTGGTTGCATCATTTGCAAATATTTTCTCCCACTCTGTAGGCTGTCTTTTCAGTTTGTTTATCATTTCCTTTGCTGTGCAAAAGCTTGTAAATTTGATTAGGTCCCATTTGTGTGATTTTGCTTTTATTCCTTGGGAGACTGACCTAAGAAAATAGTGGTACTGTTTATGTCAGAATGTTTTGCCTATGTTCTTTCTGGGAGTTTTATGGTGTCTTATCTTATATTTAAGTCTTTAAATCATTTTGAGCTTATTTTTGTGTATGGTGTGAGGGTATGTTCTGGCTTCACTGATTTACATGGGACTGTCCAGAGTTATTTCTACCTTTTGGCTGTTGTGAATAATGTTGCTATAAATATTTGTGTGCAAGTATCTGTTGAAGTTCTTGTTTTTATTCTTTTGTGTATCTACCCAGAAGTGAAATTGCTGGATATAGTAATTCTATATTTAACTTTTTGAGAAACGATTATACTGTTCTCCACAGTGGCTGCAGCATTTTATAGTCCCACCAGCAATGCACGTGTGTTGTAATTTCTCTACATTTTTACCAACACTTGTTATTTTCTGTTTTGTTTGGTTTTATTTATTTATATTTTTGGCTGCACCACACAACATGTGGGACCTTAGATCCCTGACCAGGAATCAAACCCGTGCTCCCTGCAGTGGAAGCACAGAGTCTCAACCACTGGACCATCAGAGAAGTCCCTTGATTTTGTTTTTGATGGGTAAAGGCTACCCTGGTGGTGCAGTGGTAAAGAATCTGCCTGCCAGTGCGGGAGGCACAGGGCACTTGGCTTGCATCCCTGGATCGGCAAGATCCCTTGGAGCAGGAAATTGCAACCCACTGCAGTATTCTTGCCTGGAGAATCCCATGGACAGAGGAGCCTGGTGGTTTATAGTCTGTATGGTCTCGGAAATGTCAGACACGGCTGAGCACTTACACACACACACGGATGCACGCATTCGCCTCGTTACAAGCAGCTTAGAATATTCAGGTCCTATCTCTGTCAGAGCAAATGAGAATATGTCCTCTGGGTAGATAGTCTCAGATACAAAGAAGAGCGCCCAGAAGGAGTGAGCTATTCATGCCTAGCTATGGAAAGAGTGAAGGGAAAGGGGAAGGCTGGGAGAGGAGGACAGGAGCTCTCTGGTGAAGTCATCCTCATGAAAATATGTGAACAGGGAGCAAGTTTCTTAACATTTATGTGAGTTTTAACATTAAAAATGCTTTAATTTCTTATAGTCAAATAAGCTTGCTCTAGAAATATAGCCTTGTTTTAACCTGTTCTCCTAACCACCTAGCCCAGTTTTGGGTATATGTAACCTAATTTGAGAATTAAAGGCTTATAGGAACATAGTTTTACATCCCCCAAAAGCAATGCCATAGGGTCACATTGGAAAGTTTTAAAAAACTTAATCCATACCTCTATTAATAGGTATAAATAGCTCTGTGTCTGAACCATCCCACCTAGTCAGTATGATTGAATGTTTTCAAATGTTTTACTTGATTATAAAAATAATGTATTAAAATTGAAAAATGTGAAACATTAAAGGAAGCAAATTAAATCAACCATAATTCTTCTGTCCAGTGATAACCAGTTATGATTTTGTGTACTTTTGTTGTAAAATATATGCACAGCATAAACACACTGTATAAAATTCTGTAACCTGCAATTTTAGGCTCTTGATAAGTGTTTCCCCATGTTAAAAACTCATAAACATTTTAACTGGTGAATACTATTCTTCATTAGTTATTCATTTTCTTAATTTCATTTGTTTGTTTTTCTTTCTTTCCTTTTCACTTCCTTTTTTTTCCAATTTATATTTTTTACTACTGTAAATAGTGCTACAGTAGACATATTTGCATATTATGTTTGTCTACATTTCTGTTGTCTGTCAGGATACCTAGAAGTGAAATTCTTAGGCCAAGGAGCATTAACATTTTTAAGACTCTTTAGCAGAAAGGTGAGAGTCTCCCTTGACTGTATACTTTTTGGTATAGATTAAGATAGTTGAAATTAGAATTTATTTTATCTGGGATTTATTTCAGTATACAGGCTGTGAATTTAAATTTTTTCTTTTTTTCTTTTTTTTTTTGCAAGTTTCTCAGTTGTCTTGTGCTTTTATCGGAAAATTTTGCTTCTGTCTTCTCATTGCTTAATTCGTTCAACAGAGATGTAGTGAACACCCGTTTATATCCCAGGCTATGCACTAGGTGCTGCAAGGGCTCCTAGGATGAGTAAGAAGCTGTCGCTGCTCTGTGGAATATCTTTACAGCAGAAGGAGGTACATGTGTTGCAATCATTCCCATCTGTTGTCAGTGGCTTTTTCCTCAACTAAGAAGGTGGCTCCCTCCGTTCATGCTATTTATACTATCAAGGGAATGAACCAAAGCTCAGCCTTTTTGGAGGACAGTTTTTGCCTAGTAGAAAGTAGGAATATTGAACTGTGGCTGACTGGCACTTTGTTCACTACAAATTGCATAAATTTCTGCCTATAATTAAGTGTCCTAAGGTACCTGATGCTGGTTCCTCTACCTGGGCTCTGGAGCCCGCCTCTCCCTCATTTCCATCTCTCTTCTGAGTTGTGAGCCTTTTTCTATTTACTGTACCCTACCCATCAGGCACTTTGAACTATCCCTGCCTTAAGCCCACATTGCCTTTTCTTTCTCCCAGTCTTTCTTCAGTTCATTGCCAGCTAGCTCTGCCTTCATCATTACATTGTATTATTATCTCTTGGTTGGTTTTTTTTTTTTTTTTTTTTTNGGCACTTTGAACTATCCCTGCCTTAAGCCCACATTGCCTTTTCTTTCTCCCAGTCTTTCTTCAGTTCATTGCCAGCTAGCTCTGCCTTCATCATTACATTGTATTATTATCTCTTGGTTGGTTTTTTTTTTTTTTTTTTCGGTCATGCGTCATGGCTTATGGGATCCTAGTCCCCTTATCAGGGATTGAACCCAGGCCCACACAAGAGAAAGCACTGATTCCCAACCACTGGACCACCAGTGGATTCCCTTGGTTGTTGAATCTAATAGAAATTTCTCAATCTTCATTTTCCTTTACTCCTCAAATAGTATTAACATTCTTGACCAAAAACTTACTTGAAATACTCCTGGTTTTTGTCCTACTATTCAGCCACTTCTTATCTCCTGTCTGCATTCCTCTTGCCTATAAAACTTTTCTCTAGGGTTCTCTCTTAGAATCTGTCCCTTCTCTTGTCATTAAAAAAAAATTGTTTATTTTTAATTGAAGGATGATTACAATATTGTGTTGGTTTCTGCCGTACTTCAACATGGATCAGCCATAAGTATATATATCTCCCCTCTCTCCTGAGCCTCCCTTCCACCTACTACCCCTTGTCATTTTATATAATTCCTAGGTGTTTACCCTCATGGTTTCAAATACCAGTTATATGCTTATGTGCTGATTACCACCAAAATTTGTGTGTTCAATCCAAATCATACTACCTTATTGGGTATCTCCTTGTGTTATGTCTCACAGGTCCCTTAAAATCACCATGGTAATTTGGAACAAATCCAAAACTTCTGTTATGNCCCTCATGGTTTCAAATACCAGTTATATGCTTATGTGCTGATTACCACCAAAATTTGTGTGTTCAATCCAAATCATACTACCTTATTGGGTATCTCCTTGTGTTATGTCTCACAGGTCCCTTAAAATCACCATGGTAATTTGGAACAAATCCAAAACTTCTGTTATGATCCCCAGTTCAGTGAAGGTGTTCATATCTACACAGTTGTGCCAGCTGGAAATCTGGGTTTTTGCCTTTGGCCCTCTGTCTTACTCTTACTCTCATTCCACATCTGAAAAGTCCTGTCACTTCAACCTAATCACCATTGAATCCTATGTCTTTGTTTAATGAATACTGTATCTTTAACAAGCTATCCTTTTCATTTGTATGACAGCTAAAAACAGAGTCGCTGTGGGTCATTGTCTTTTTCTTCAAAAAGATGTTTTTCTTATATTTGGTAATGAATTTGGGATGGAGAGGTATAACCTTCTTTATTTCCCTATCCTTTTCAGTGGATTTTCAGAGTGCTTTATATTTAGAAGGTACTGAACAGTTGTGTTGAACTGAAATAAAAGGATTTGAAACTGTTTAAAAAGTAGCTTAATTTAGAAGCCTCTACATGTTTTCCTTAAGTCTGATGAAGAATTAAAAAATGTGTGTTATAATAATGGAGAATTAGAAATTGAAACAGTCATTATTAAGCTACTTGGGAGGTGGCGAACAGCAAATTAAATAGAATAATGCTGCTTGACATATAGTTCAGTGCATCAGCTGTGTTTAGAGATTATCAGCTTCTAGCTTGATTTCAATAAAATGTTAACAAGATCAGAATGTACCCAGTTTGAGGGGTGGAGTTGCTGAAGGACAGAAGAAATTAACTTTTTTATTGCTTATTTTTCAGTGTGTTAATCTTTTGAACCAGCATCTCTACTTCATAGGAAAAATATTAGCATGCTATGATCAAATATGTGGTATATTCCCACTTTAACAACTAGGTTTTATTCATATTAACAGGTAAATCTTCGGTTAAATTCACATATTTTAATTGGGAGCAAACCATGAGTGTTAGAGGTACTACATAATAACTCAATTACAAGGAAGTGGAAGAAAGGAGAGTGAACAAAGGACGTTCACTCACAGAGCTTTTTATGTGGGCCACCAGATGGCACAGTGGCTCCACATCAGCTGGTTGCACTGCCGAGAGAAGGGGAAGGATGAGAGAGGGACAGTGTCCCAGCTGTTCAGGGATAGGATGTTCTTAAGTCGGTTCTTTGTAACCTCAGATGTCTGTTTTCTGTGGTAAAAGCAGGCCAGCAGCTTAAATTGCATGTTTGAATTTGTTTCTTTTGAAGTTGGCTTTATGCTACTACCAAATGAACCGTGTCAGTATCCCTATTGTGATTTTTGTGAGAAGGTTAACTTTTTAGATGCAAGAATCAAAAATACTAAAAAACATTAAAAATTGAACATAAAACATTACTATGTAGCATGAAGATAAACTTTCGTTGTTTAGTGAACAATGCTACTGAAATTATACTCTAAACAATTCATTGATATTCATTAAATGACTAATATAAATAACTTATGACCCAAATAAGGAATACCTTTAATAATATGAGGGACCGAACAAAGGTAAGAAACATGAGCCCTCATTGCTTTGAAATGAAGAGTTTTGTTTTTCTTAGTTGTTGATAGTTTATTTGAAGTTTTAAGACAGATTTTCTGCACAGTTCATATATCCATTTGAAGAATATAGGTAGTCCTAGAACCAGAGGAAGTGAACTATAATTGAATTGTAATGTTTTTATTACATACTAATAGCTATGAAATGATTCTTATTTAGTAATGAAAGCTTGATGTAGAGAACCTAGATTAAACTGGAAAATAAAAAATGGTGAATTATGGACTATCTGGGTACTTTAGGGAAATATTTAATTCTGGTTGTGTGACACCTTAGTCCTCTTGTGGGTTGATACAGGATGTAATTAAATAAATATTGAGGTTATCAAGCCACAAGAATAAGCAAAGAATAAGGTTTTTAAAAATTTGGATATAATTGTCATGTAACATTACTTTTAGGTGTTCGGTGATTTTTTTATATGTTGCAAAATGATCACAAGTCTAGTTAACATCTATCACTACACAGTTACACTTTTTTTTCCCTTATGAGAACTTTTAAGATCTATAATTAGCAACTTTCAAATACATAGTATAGTATTATTAATTATAGTCACCATGCTATAAATAACATCCCTAGGACTTACTTATTTTATAACTTCAAGTTTGTGTCTTTTGATCACTTTCACGCATTTTGTTCACCTGTCACTTCTGGCAGCCACTAATCTCTTCTATCTATGGGTTTTGGGTTTTTTTGTTGTTGTTGGGGGGTCATTACTAGATTCCATATATAAGTGAAGGAAGAAGTTTTGAGGATGAGGACTATTCAAGACAGTTAAGCTATATGTGAAATATCAAAAACAGACGAGGAACTTTTTGTGAAATTATTTTGGGGCAGAGTCCAGGGACAATGGGACTCCTGTAGCCCCAAAAAGCTGTTTGAAGCCTGGGAAAAATTTGAGAGCCAGACTAGAGGAGTATCTCTCTGACTTTTCAAGTACTAGTGTAACTGAAAGAAGTACCTTTGCTGTGACCTAAGGGTGCTAATAGACTGAGTTTCAGAGAAGAATCCTTCCTCTAGATATGGGCTTTAGAAAACACTGAAATGAGAATTCAAATGGTACTGTCAGTTTTAACATGACAGAGTACATATATAATTATCATAACTTTGGGTTGGCATTTTAGAAGTTGACAGCCTTTACCTTCTTGAGATTACTGACCTTATAAAACCAAAAGGGCTTGAGCAGTTTCATTTAATGTTAGTGAAAAAACAGTGTTTTTTGTTAATCTTAGATTGGAAGAAAAATACAGAAAAAAAAATTTTTTTTGAACTGGGATCAGTTCTTTACTTTCAGATTTGATCTTTATTTCCAAGCACTCTGAAGAAATGAGGTTAGAGAGGCACCCAACACTGAGTTTATTCCTGATGAAAAAACAGTGTTTTTTGTTAATCTTAGATTGGAAGAAAAATACAGAAAAAAAAATTTTTTTTGAACTGGGATCAGTTCTTTACTTTCAGATTTGATCTTTATTTCCAAGCACTCTGAAGAAATGAGGTTAGAGAGGCACCCAACACTGAGTTTATTCCTGAGGCATCCTCCTATTTGATCTCCAATAATAATAACGCCTAGACTCTTATAGTCATTTTGTTGTGTGTTTTCACAAGAGAGTGTCTTTATCTTCATCTCTTTTCATTTGTCATTCAGATCAATCTGTATCTTTTAAAAATTCTGTTCTGTTGGTTGTGTCAGCTCTCTCTTGATTTTACTTTTGATTTCTATGTTTTAAAGGTTGTCAGTTGTCTGATACTTTTCCTAAATGGTGGTTAGCTGAACTTTTACCAAATAAGTTCTACAATTCAGGGATAGTAGAAAAAATAAATGTTTAATATTAGTTGCATTTTATAGTGTAAAGTTGAAACTTTAGAGGATTTTAAAAGGAATTCTTAATGTAAATTACAAAATAAAAAATGAAGCCTGTATGTCAGAAAGATATATCAATGTAGTTGTAGCTGTGATATCTTTTCATAAGTGTAGGGAACCTTAAAATATTGGAAAAGAAGTGGTGAGATCCGCATTTTCTATGAACCACTATAACAGAATATATCTATTAAATAGAAAAGTGGGGGCAGAAGTAAAGGAACTCAGTACTAGTAAGGCTAATGATACAGGTTCCAAATAAATCTTTCTAGTGGCAAGATTTGGAGTGAACGCTTTGCCTCGTGCCTGTCTGGGATCAGGGAGTGGGAGTGACGTGTCACAGACATCGAAAACAGGATCTTCATTTTGGAAGCCCAAAGATTCAGAGACATAATGTGTCCCACCGGAGTGAGGAAGCACTATTCAGCCTAGAGATTTTTTTTTAGTTTATTCTGGAACCATAAAACTGGGTTGTCTTTGTTTAGTATTGAATTAGGTTATTAAATGCTTTTATTTATATTTATAGTATATTTGTTTCATATTTATGTAATTTTATACTTATATAATGATTTTATGTTTGAAATACCCAATAATTTATAGGTGATTACACTTGTTTTGAAGAATTCTGATAAAATATACAGTCCTATATATGGGGGATTAAATAAATAGCTCTATTTGTTAACCTATGAATTTTACTTCTGAAGTAAGTTTGAGACATTTATAGAAAAAAGTATGTCTCTACAGCTATTTTTTCAACTGTACAGTTAACTTCCTGGAATTTCGTCTAATTTTCACTGATTTTGGCACTTTCTGATCTTTATGAAACAGTGACCACATGGAAAATGTGTATGGCTACCTAATGAAGTACACCAACCTTGTCACTGGGTGGCAGTACAGGTAAGTGTGATTATTCTGTCACTTCTTTCTCTCCCAAGAGAACAGAAATGGGCATGATGATTTTATAATCTGATGTTACATGACTGGGACACATGTTAGAGAGAGATTTACCATGTTTTCTATAAGTCTGATGACTTTCTTTTTCTATTTTTAGGGGGTAAGAGGAATTAACATTGTCCAAATTGCAGCCTCCAAATACGTCAGAAGTTACTGTTAAGATTAGTATCATTTATCAGTTCGCCTTGGGCTTCTTATGTGTACTTCCAGTGGTTAGGCTTTTAGGGTGGTTTAGAGATAGCAAAGAGATTTGTGTTAGGTGCCTGTTGAGGGTTCTTGCTTCTTTTCGTTGTTGAGGATTGTTAAACTCTTCTGGGACTTTGAAAAGTTTAAATAACCAACCTGAGGGCAAACAAGCAGTCAAGAAGTAGCACAGCCAACTATCTTAAATACTTTGTGGAACTGATATTTGTGGGGCAGGGGACTAAACATTTATTCTTTTATTGTGGTAAAATATAACATAAAATTTACCATTTTAAACATTTTTTGGTATGCAGTTCAGTGTTATTAAATACATTCAAAAATGTGTATGGCTACCTAATGAAGTACACCAACCTTGTCACTGGGTGGCAGTACAGGTAAGTGTGATTATTCTGTCACTTCTTTCTCTCCCAAGAGAACAGAAATGGGCATGATGATTTTATAATCTGATGTTACATGACTGGGACACATGTTAGAGAGAGATTTACCATGTTTTCTATAAGTCTGATGACTTTCTTTTTCTATTTTTAGGGGGTAAGAGGAATTAACATTGTCCAAATTGCAGCCTCCAAATACGTCAGAAGTTACTGTTAAGATTAGTATCATTTATCAGTTCGCCTTGGGCTTCTTATGTGTACTTCCAGTGGTTAGGCTTTTAGGGTGGTTTAGAGATAGCAAAGAGATTTGTGTTAGGTGCCTGTTGAGGGTTCTTGCTTCTTTTCGTTGTTGAGGATTGTTAAACTCTTCTGGGACTTTGAAAAGTTTAAATAACCAACCTGAGGGCAAACAAGCAGTCAAGAAGTAGCACAGCCAACTATCTTAAATACTTTGTGGAACTGATATTTGTGGGGCAGGGGACTAAACATTTATTCTTTTATTGTGGTAAAATATAACATAAAATTTACCATTTTAAACATTTTTTGGTATGCAGTTCAGTGTTATTAAATACATTCACATTTCTGTGCAACTATCACCCCCATTCATCTCAGAACTCTTTGCATCTTCTCAGACTAAAAGTGTACCCATTAAACAATAATTTCACATTTTCCTCTCCCCCTGAGTCCTTAAGCAACCACTGTTCTACTCTCTGTCTCTATAAATTTGACTACTCTAGGTACCTTATATAAGTGGAATCATATAATATTTGTTCTTTTGTGATTGGCTTATTTCATTTAGTGTAACGTTCTCAAAGTTCATCCATGTAGTGTGTGTCAGAATTCTCTACCTTTTGAGGGCTGAAAAACAGTTCCTTGTAAGTATATACCACATTTTGTTTATCCAGTTATCAATCAGTGGACATTTGGGTTGCTTCCATCTTTTGGCTATTGTGAATAATGCTGCTGTGAGTATTGGTGTACACAATATCAGAGTCACTGCTCTCATTCTTGTGTGTGTATACCCAGAAGTGGAATTGCTGAATCACATTGTAATTCTNACATTTTGTTTATCCAGTTATCAATCAGTGGACATTTGGGTTGCTTCCATCTTTTGGCTATTGTGAATAATGCTGCTGTGAGTATTGGTGTACACAATATCAGAGTCACTGCTCTCATTCTTGTGTGTGTATACCCAGAAGTGGAATTGCTGAATCACATTGTAATTCTGTGTTTAATTTTTGGGGGAATCTCCATACTATTTTCCATAGCAGCTGCACTGTTTTACATTCCCACCAGCAGGGTATAAGGATTCCAGTTTCTCTACATCTTCTCAACACTTGTTACTTTCTGTTGTGTCTATGTGTGTGTGTATAATAGCCATCGTAATGGTATTGACTGTTATCTCATTGTGGTTTTTTAAAACTATTTTAAAAAGTGATAAAGCTAGAATCTGAACCCAAATAGTTCTGACTTAAAGTTGGTATTTTCATTATAAATACTGCTTCTTATTCACATGTCATTTGGAGATCTCTGATTTTGGTTATGGTGGAATAATAAGGTGATTCTGCTTTTCTACCTTAAACAATTAGAAAATGGTACATAGTGTATGAAGGAATGTTTTTCAGAATTCAAAAAATAGTTGAAGCATTGTAATGAACATGTGATTGCTTAAAAGAGAAGGCAGTTTGGGATATGTTTAATTTGAAGTAACAGTAGGGCTTTCACATAAGAGTAATATGCTAGAAGTTGGAGGACATATGAGAGGTCAAAGCTGGATATGAAATTATAGAAGACCATAATTCCTGTTAAAGTGAAAAGGGTAGTTCTCTGAGGTTCCCACCCTTTATTTTTTTTTGAGAAAGAACAAAGTCAGGGGAGCCTTCTCATTTTGCATTTTCTCACCTCAGTTTTTATGTAATTTTTTGAAAGCTTATATATTTAAATGAAATATAAAATATATTTTCTTAATTTTTATGTCACTTTGCTTTTAGCATGTTTTTTGTTCTCTTTTTAAAAAGGGAAATAGGTTAACTTTTCTCCCCATGATATTGAACAAATTTCATTCATGTTGTATTATTGAATGTTACTGAGAAATTCTCAGAAGTAGAATGGAGTAGGAAAGCTCCAAAGTATACCCAAGCATATAAGATTTAGTATATGTTAAACATGGCATTTCAAGTCAGTGGTGACTTGAGGCCATGGGAAGAATGGGCATGTTTGTATCCTTGTGTGCGGTGGGGGAGCATACTAAAAAGATCCATTGGCCACTGGTTGCCCAGGAAGTTAGCTAAGAGATCCAAGCAAAGTTCTAGCATAGGGAAGGGCACTGCTTCTGCCCTTGCGATTCTTCTAGCTGTCCTAGAGGCCAGTTTTAACAGCAAAGGAAGTGTGGGAATGAAGACAACCCATCCCCATTTGCCCCTGAGAACACACCTTTTATCCGTTTGTCCCATCAGAGAGGTCTCAGGTTGTCAACTGGTTTACTGCAAGCTCATTTTCCCTTTTCTACCAGACTGCCTGGAGGCTTGTGGCACAGCAGCGATATCCTGGGTTCCCAGCATGAATTGCAAATTGAATGATAAAAGAGGAACAGAAAGATTCAGTTCAGTTCAGTCGCTCAGTTGTGTCTGACTCTTTGCGACCCCATAACTGCAGATGCCGTGCCTCCCTGTCCATCACCAACTCCCAGAGTTTACTTAAACTCATGTCCATTGAGTCGGTGATGCCATCCAACCATCTCATCCTCTGTCGTCCCCTTCTCCTGCTACTCTCAATCTTTCCCAACATCAGGATCTTTTCAAATGAGTCAGCTCTTCGCATCAAGTAGCCCAAATACTGGAATTTCAGCTTTAACATTAGTCCTTCCAGTGAACACCCAGAACTGATAGGATGGACTGGTTGGATCTCTTTGCAGTCCAAGGGACTCCCAAGAGTCTTCTTCAACACCACAATTCAAAAGCATCAATTCTTCTGCGCTCAGCCCTGACAACTCCCAGAGTTTACTTAAACTCATGTCCATTGAGTCGGTGATGCCATCCAACCATCTCATCCTCTGTCGTCCCCTTCCTGCTACCCTCAATCTTTCCCAACATCAGGATCTTTTCAAATGAGTCAGCTCTTCGCATCAGGTAGCCCAAATACTGGAATTTCAGCTTTAACATTAGTCCTTCCAGTGAACACCCAGGACTGATAGGATGGACTGGTTGGATCTCTTTGCAGTCCAAGGGACTCCCAAGAGTCTTCTTTAACACCACAATTCAAAAGCATCAATTCTTCTGTGCTCAGCCCTCTTTATAGTCCAACTCTCACATCCATATGTGACCACTGGAAAAACCATAGCCTTGATTAGACGAACCTTTGTTGACAAAGTAATGGCTCTGCTTTTTAATA
>SJYT01055488.1:220877-241852 GCA_006410635.1 Cephalophus harveyi
AGTTGGCTTAAAGCTCAACATTCAGAAAACAAAGATCATGGCATCTGGTCCCATCACTTCATGGGAAATAGATGGGGAAACAATGGAAACAGTGTCAGACTTTATTTTTTTGGGCCCCCAAATCACTGCAGATGGTGACTGCAGCCATGAAATTAAAAGACACTTACTCCTTGGAAGGAAATTAAGACCAACCTAGATAGCATTTTCAAAAGCAGAGACATTACTTTGCCAACAAAGGTCCATCTAGTCAAGGCTATGGTTTTTCCTGTGGTCATGTATGGATGTGAGAGTTGGACTGTGAAGAAAGCTGAGCACCGAAGAATTGATGCTTTTGAGCTGTGGTGTTGGAGAAGACTCTTGAGAGTCCTTTGGACTGCAAGGAGATCCAACTAGTCCATTCTAAAGGAGATCAGCCCTGGGATTTCTTTGGAAGGAATGATGCTAAAGCTGAAACTCCAGTATTTTGGCCACCTCATGCGAAGAGTTGACTCATTGGAAAGGACTTTGATGCTGGGAGGGATTGAGGGCAGGAAGAGAAGGAGATGAAAGAGAATGAGATGGCTGAGTGGCATCACGGACTCGATGGATGTGAGTTTGAGTGAACTTCAGGAGTTGGTGGTGGACAGGGAGGCCTGGCGTGCTGCAATTCTTTGGGTTGCAAAGAGTCGGACACGACTGCATGCCTGAACTGAACTGAGCTGCAGGAGTTGCTTGTATTTTTTTGAGATTAATTCTTTGTCAGTTGTTTCGTTTGCTATTATTTTCTCCCATTCTGAAGGCTGTCTTTTCACCTTACTTATAATTTCCTTCATTGTGCAGAAGGTTTTTGTTTTAATGGGGTCCCATTTGTTTATTTTTGGTTTTATTTCCAATATTCTGGGAGGTGGGTCATAGAGGATCCTGCTGTGATTTATGTCAGAGAGTGTTTTGCCTACGTTCTTCTCTAGGAGTTTTATAGTTCCTGGTCTTACATTTAGATCTTTAATCCATTTTGAGTTTATTTTTGTGTATGGTGTTAGAAAGTGTTCTGGTTTCATTCTTTTACAAGTGGTTGACCAGTTTTTCTAGCTCCACTTGTTAAAGAGATTGTCTTTTCTCCATTGTATATTCTTGCCTCTTTGGCAAAGGTAACGTGTCCATAGGTGCGTGGATTTATCTCTGGGCTTTCTATTTTGTTCCATTGATCTATATTTCTGTCTTTGTGCCAGTACCACACTGTCTTGATGACTGTGGCTTTGTAGTAGAGCCTGAAGTCAGGCAGGTTGATTCCTCCAGTTCCATTCTTCTTTCTAAAGATTGCTTTGACTATTCGAGGTTTTTTGTATTTCCATACAAATGGTGAAATTATTTGTTCTAGCTCTGTGAAAAATACCATTGGTAGCTTGATAGGGGATTGCATTGCATCTATAAATTGCTTTGGGTAGTATACTCATTTTCACTATATTGATTCTTCTGATCCATGAACACAGTATATTTCTCCATCTATTTGTGTCCTGTTTGATTTCTTTCATCAGTGTTTTATAGTTTTCTATATATAGGTCTTTTGTTTCCTTAGGTAGATATATTCCTAAGTATGTTATTCTTTTCATTGCAATGGTGAATGGAATTGTTTCCTTAATTTCTGTTTCTGTTTTCTCATTGTTAGTGTATAGGTATGCAAGGGATTTCTCTGTGTTAATTTTATATCCTGCAACTTTACTATATTCATTGATTAGCTCTAGCAATTTTCTGGTGGAGTCTTTAGGGTTTTCTATGTAGAGGATCATGTCATCTGCAAACAGTGAGAGTTTTACTTTTTCTTTTCCAATTTGGATTCCTTTTATTTCCTTTTTTGCTCTGTTTGCTGGGGCCAAAACTTCCAAAACTATGTTGAATAGCAGTGGTGAGAGTGGGCACCCCTGTCTTGTTCCTGACTTGAAGGGAAATGCTTTCAGTTTTTCACCATTGAGGATAATGTTTGCTGAGTGTTTGTTATATATAGCTTTTATTATGTTGAGGTATGTTCCTTCTATTCCTGCTTTCTGGAGGGTTTTTGTTTTTAATCATAAATGGATGATTAAAGGCTTTCTTTAATGATAAATGGATGTCAAAGGCTTTCTCTGCATCTATTGAGATAATCATATGGTTTTCATCTTTCAATTTGTTAATGTGATGTATTACATTGGTTGATTTGCAGATATTAAAGAGTCCTTGCATTCCTGGGAGAAAGCTCACTTGGTCATGATGTATGATTTTTTTTAATATGTTGTTGGATTCTGTTTGCTAAGATTTTGTTAAGGATTTTTGCATCTATGTTCATCAGTGATATTGGTCTGTAGTTTTCTTTTTTTGTGGCATCTTTGTCTGATTTTGGTATTAGGGTGATAGTGGCCTCATAGAATGAGTTTGGAAGTTTACCTTCTTCTGCAATTTTCTGGAAGAGTTTGAGTAGGATAGGTATTAGCTCTTCTCTAAATTTTTGGTAGAATTCAACTGTGAAGCCATCTGGTCCTGGGCTTTTGTTTTCTGGAAGATTTTTTATTACAGGGTTTATTTCCATGCTTGTGATTTGTCTGTTAAGATTTTCTATTTCTTCCTGGTTCAATTTTGGAAAATTATTTTAAAAGGCGCACTTTGAAATATTGTTTGGCTGTTTCCTCCAATGTTAAGCATACTCATATAATATGACTCAGCCATCCCACTCCAAGACCAATGAACGCTTATACACAAATATCCACAGTAGCTTTATTTATAATAGGACAAAATTGAAAACAATCCACATGTTTTCCAACTGTAGAAGATAGTGTGGCTCATCATACTATGCAATATTACTTAACAATAAAATGCCAAAGTACTGAATAATGCAACATGAATGAATCATAAATGCATTGTTAGGTGAAAGATGCCAGATGATAAGGATGGAGAATAGGTCACTGTTCGGCAGGAGTTGGGATGAAAATGTTTTGATTATCAAGGGTGACTGTGGTAGTGGTGGTTACACCACTCTAGACACTTCAAAACTTAGAACTGTACACCAAATAGAGCAATCTTTACTTTTTATAAATTTGATAAACTTACATACTTGTTTAAGATGAGGCTGAGGGTATTAAGCACATATGTTATCAGCATAAATATACTATGAAATGATATATAAAAAGTAAAGAGAGTGAAGGTTGCCCAGATGTGTCCAACTGTTTGTGATCCCATGGTCTATGCAATCCATGGAATTCTCCAGGCCACAATACTGGAGTGGATAGCCTTTCCCTTCTCCATCGGATCTTCCCAACCAAGGGATTGAACTCAGGTCTCCTACATTGCAGGCAGATTCTTTACCAGCTGAGCCACAAGGGAAGCCTCGTACAAAAAGTAAAGCATTTACCTAAAGATGAAAGCTGAGCACTGAAGAATTGATGCTTTTGAACTGTGGTGTTGGAGAAGACTCTTGAGAGTCCCTTGGACTGCATGGAGATCAGTCCTGGGTGTTCTTTGGAAGGAATGATGCTAAAGCTGAAACTCCAGTCATCTCATGCAAAGAGATGACTCATTGGAAAACACTCTGATGCTGGGAGGGATTGGGGGCAGGAGGAAACGGGGACAACAGAGGATGAGATGGCTGGATGGCATCACTGACTCGATGGACGTGAGTTTGTGTGAACTCCGGGAGTTGGTGATGGACAGGGAAGCCTGGTGTGCTGCAATTCATGGGGGGTGGGGGGTGGGGGGCAAAGAGTTGGACACGACTGAGAGACTGAAATGAATTGAACTGAAAGATGAAAAAAAAAAAGAGGGAAAATGAAGTACATATGGAGAAGCAATGCTTTTCACTGAGCATCTTATTTTCTACATGAGTGAACGTATTCTCTGTAAAGAATATTACATTTAAAAAGTTAAGCATCAGTCTTCAAAGAGTCTCATCTACTAAAGCTTCAGGGGCTCTCCACTGATCTAATGCACTTGGGAATGAGCTACATCTTGAAAATTATTTCCTTGGGAGATGAGGCATGACCTTTGAAGCCAAGCTAACCAAACTTACCTCCACTCATCAACTCATCACTCCAATATGAAAGACTGAGGTGAGGATGAAATCAGGGTTTATCTGGGGTATCTGAAGTGTTCTCACCTTCTCCCTTCCAGTGATCTACTTCTGTTAGTAGTATCAAAAGCATCAAAGTCTGTGGAGTCATCAAGTCTTATGTGTTGTATGAAAAGTGTTTAATACACCCACTTCTTACATGAATGCATGTAAGATGCTACCGCTATAGAAATAAAATTTCTACACCAAAGTTTATATGATTAAGAGTAACTCAATCACTTATTAATTGGATTTGATATCTCCAGTTGTCAAGGTACATAAAGAGATTATTTTTGTAAAGTGAAGACAAACTAAATTGTTTTCTATCACAATATCATTTATGAAAATAAAGAGGGCATTGAATACTTAACACTTAAAGATTTTAAAGATCTTTAAGATGATGACTGCACATTGTGGAGGGATGTTACGATTTTTCATTTAATGCAAAAATCTAAATTAATGATATATTTATTATTTAATGAAAAATACAGATTAACAAGAAAAATATGAAATAGCATTTTTTGTTGAGGTAAAACTCCCATAAAATAAAGTTTATTCAATTATAAGTCTTCCCTGATAGCTCAGTTGGTAAAGAATCTGCCTACAATGCAGGAGACCCTGGTTCAATTCCTGGGTTGGGAAGATCCACTGGAGAAGCGATAGGCTACCCACTCCAGTATTCTTGGGATTCCTTTTGATAGTGCAGTTGGTAAAGAATCTGCCTTTACTAACTGAGAATTCCATGGACTATACAGTCCATGGAATTGTGTATTGTGGAGGGATGTTCATGATATATTGTTTAATGAAAAATCCAGATTAACAAGAAAAATGTAAGATAAAATAGCATTTTTTTGTTGAGGTAAAAGTCACATAAAATAAAATTTATTCAATTATAGAATTCATAACATTAAAAAGTGTTCAATTTCATGCATCTAGTACATTCATAGTGTTGTGAAACCACTGCCTCTCCTTTATTAGCTCCAAGATATTTCCATCACCTGAAAAGGAGATCTGTACCCATTAGCAGTCACCCTCTGTTTTGTCCCCCAGCTCCTAGATCTATCTATATGGATTTGTCTATTCTGCACATTTCATATCTATTGAATCATACAATATGTGACCTTTTGTGTCCAGTTCCTTTCTTTTATCATAATGGTTTCAAAGTTCATTCATATTGAAGCATGTGTCAGTGCTTCATTCCTTTAAAAAAAAATTGGCCATGCAACATGGTATGTGGGATCTTAGTTCCCTAACCAGAGATTGAACCTGCACCTCTTGTATTGGAAGTGCAGAGTCTTAACCCCTGGCCTGCAGAGAACTCCCTATTTCATTTCTTTTTATGACCCAATAAAACGATTTGTTCTGCTTCATTGACTATGCTAAAACCTTTGACTGTGTGGATCACAACAATCTGTGGAAAATTCTTAAAGAGGTGGGAGTATCAGGTCACCTCACCTGACTCCTGAGAACTCTGTATGTGGGCTAAGAAGCAACAGTTAGAACTGGACATGGAATAACGGGCTGGTTCAAAATTGGGAAAGGAACACGGTAAGGCTGTATATTGTCACCCTGCTTATTTAACTCATATGCAAAGTATATCATGTGAAATGCTAGGCTGAATGAATCACAAGCTGGAATCAAGACTGTCAGGAGAAATGTCAACAACCTGAGATGTGTAGATGATATCACTCAAATAGCAGAAAGCAAAAAGCTTCTTGATGAGAGTGAAAGAGTAGAGTGAAAAAGCTGGCTTAAAACTCACCATTAGAAAACTTAAGATCATGACATCTGGTTCCATCACTTCATGGCAAATAGAAGGGGGAAAAATGGAAGCAGTGGCAGATTTTATTTTCTTGGGCTTAAAAATCACTGCGGATGGTAACTGCAGCCATGAAATTAAAAGACACTTGCTCCTTGGGAAGAAAAGCTATGACAAACCTAGACAGCACGTTAAAAAGCAGGGACATTGCTTTGCTGACAAGGGTCTGTACTGTCAAAACTATGGTCTATTCAGTAGTCATGTGTGGCTGTGAGAGTTGGACTATAAAGAAGGCTGAGTGCTGAAGAACTGATGCTTTGGAATTGTGGTGCTAGAGAAGACCCTTGAGAATCTCTTGGACAGAAGGAGATCAAACCAGTCAATCCTAAAGGAAATCAACCCTTAACATTCATTGAAAGGACTGATGCTGAAACTGAATTTCAAATACTCTGGCCAACCGATGAGAAGAGCTGACTCATTGAGAAAGACCCTAATGCTGGGAAAGACTGAGGGCAGGAGGAGAAGGGGATGACAGAAGATGAGATGGTTGGGTGGCATCACCAACACAATGGGCATGAGTTTGGGTGGACTCCAGGAGACAGTGGAAGACAGAGGAGTCTGGCGTGCTGCAGTCCATGGGGTTGCAAAGAGTTGGATATAACTTAGTAATTCAACAACAACATTTCTTGTTATGGATATAACTTATTTTATTTATTCACTTATCTGTTAATGGATATTTGAATTGTTTCCCAAATATTCAACTTTAGGCAACTGTGGATGTGCCAATACTGAAGGGCTGTATACAACTTTTTAAAAAAAATTTAAATTTATTTATTTTAATCGGAGGCTAATTACTTTACAATATTGTATTGGTTTTGCCATACATCAACACGAATCCGCCACTGGTGTGCACGTGTTCCCCATCCTGAACCCCCCTCAAACTTCTGTTTTCAATTCTTTTGGATACATGCCCAGGCATAGGATGGTATGGTCACAGAGCAATTTTAGGCTTAATTTATTGAGAAAACACCAAGCTGTTTCCATAGTGGCTGCACTCTTACATTCACAACACCAATATATTGGGGTTCCAATTACCCCTGCATCCTCACCTATACTTGTGATCTTCCATTTTTATGATTTTGTCATCCTAGTGGGTGTGAAGTGATATCACCTTGTGGCATTGACTTACATTTCCCTAATGACTCATGATGTTCAGTATCTTTCCATGTGCTTTTAGCCAGTAAAATAAAAATTTTAAAGGGAGATTTTTGTGTAAATGTAATACATTCAGAAGCAAAGTCAAATTTTTACTGTTAAGGATTATATAGAAATTTAAAGTTAAAAAGGCAGAGCAGAGTGGCGCAGCGGAAGCGTGCTGGGCCCATAACCCAGAGGTCGATGGATCGAAACCATCCTCTGCTAAAGATTTTGTAGACTCTTGAGTACATGTGGCCTCTGAGAAAGTGTATTTCATAGGCTTCTCTGGTGGCTCAGTCAGTAAAGAATCTGCCTGCAATGTGTGAGAGTCAGGTTCGATCCCTGGGTCAGGAAGATCCCCTGGAGAAGGGAATAGCTACCCACTCCAGTACTCTTGCTAGGAAAATTTCATGGGCAGAGGAGACTGGCAGGCTGCAGTTCATGGAGCCGCAAAGAGCTAGGTATGACTGATACTTTCACTTTAAAATTATACTTTCACTTTAAAGTATAATTGAGAGAATATGAAGTGATTACTTTGGCATGTTTGGATTATAGATATGATTTTTATTTCTTACTTTTTCTTCACTGTGGTTTTTTCTATGACAAGGTATAATTTTGGGGAAAGGAAAAACATTAATAAATATTTACTTATTTATGTGCCTGTTCTGGGTCTTGGTCGCAGCATGCAGAATCTTTATTTACAGAATGCAAACTCTTAGTTGTGACATGTGGAATATCATTCATGGACCAGATATTGAACCTGGGCTACCTGCATTGTGAACTCTGAGTCTAAGCTACTGGACCACCAGGGCAGTGCCTCCCACTTTTCTGTTTTGTTTTTAAAGAAAAACATCTTAAAAAGAACTCTGAAGGCAAACAGAAACATATGCAATTTTCAGCTTAGAATACATGAAATATTTACTAATTTCATGTTATAGGATTTATTTCTTATTATTCAACCATTAAGTCTTCTGACCCCAGCTTGTAGAACCCCAAAAGGGTCTGATACTAAGACTATCCCAGGACCCCCTGCCACCTCAGTGGGGCTAGCCCTGGAGCAGCCGCTGTCCCAGGTGCTGAAGTAAGTGGCCCCATTCCTGCCCCCTCCACCTTCTCTCACTATTCAGAACTCTCTTCACTTCCACTTCCTAGAACATCCTGATGAGAATGAAGTCCTGGGTCATGCCCCTATGATGGAAAAAAATTTTTTTTGGTCCTTAGCTTCAGGTCTGTTTCACAGCAGAGCAGCTTGTAACTGTGTAACAGATCTATGTAGATTTTGAATTTGCTGAATCTTCTAATGGCAATTTTCTTCAACAGCAGGTTTCCGCATGCCCCCAAACTTCAGTATAACTTTTATGACTTTAAATCATTTTAAATGTGAGAAAGTGATGCAAAAACATCACAAAGTGTGGAAATGAATGCACATTCAGTAGGGCTGCTTACCAGATACTGAGTCAGTCATTTTGCACAAGCTTTTTAAAAATCTCCACAACAGTGCAATAAGGTGGCTACTATTATGTAATAAAGGCATTTAGGCTTAGAGAGAGATTTCCCCCAACCCAGCCAAACAGCTAAAAATGGCAAACGTTTGTAAGGAGGAAGTGGTGGATCCAGGGTCATCTGACCCTGACTCCATCTAGCTCTCTGCTTCACCTTCCTTAAAAAGTCATCTTGTCCTAATGATCCAAGATGGAGCTCCAGCTATCATAAAAAAAATTTGCCTCCATTCCCCCACCCTCTCCCTCCCCCGCTTCCCTCCCCTCTCTCCCCTGCTTCCCCAGCCAGGTTCACAGCCACACCCATCCGCCTGGATCCAGTCCAGGCCCCAAGGGCCCTCTGCTGGCTCTCAATGAGGCTTGGGACAGACATGAGCTCCCGGATCAGGATCCCGTCCCCTTGCAGTGGGAGCACAAAGTCTTAACCACTGCACTGCCAGCAAAGTCCCAGATTTATTCCTTGGAATCTGCAGTGAGGTTTCTATGGTCATGGCGGATCTCAGGCCAGAAGGTGGGTGTGTCACTGCTGCCCTGTGCTCAGCAGCTCCATCCGCAGCCAAAGTCCGCCCTCCGCACGCAGGATCAGCTCTGGCTTCCGGCGAGGCTCCTCCTCATCTGGCAGGATGCGGAACCGCAGTAGCGTGAGCGCCAGGACCACCTTCATCTCGGTCATGGCGAATGTCTGCCCGATGCAGTTCCTGTGGGCAAGAGCAGGGGCTCTGACTGCACCCGGAACCCTCATCTAGGCCCCATAGCACCCGCCCCACAACTTACATGCACAGTGGTAGAGAAGGAAGCTAACCGTGCCAGGAACCCCTGCGTGGGCTTGCATATTCCCAGACCCTTGCCCACACTCCAGTCCTGAACTCAGACCAGAACACAGGGGAACCGGCTCCTCAGCACACTGTGGACCCCTCCTTGTGCCCCCCACCATTCCCTAGGCCCTTGCCATTATGTCTGGGGGAGGGAAGGGAAACACAGGCTTAAATGTTCCCCCTTCCTGGCCCCTACAGTTAAGCCTGGAATCTTAGTCCCAGATCCCTGCCTCCCACTACTCCATCCTCACCTCAAATGCCCAATGCCCTCACCTGGGACCCGCTGAGAAGGGGATAAAAGCCAGAGGTGACCTCCCCTTGATGTTTTCTGGCTCGAAGCGCAAGGGGTCATAGACCTGGGGGCAAGACAAGACAGGGTTACTGGGTGGTATCTTCCAGAACGTCCATTCTTAGAGAGGCAGATGTGTGTGTAATGGGAAGGAGGTGATGTCTGATTGGCCAATCAGAATTCTGTAGTTGCCCTTGGGTCCCCCAAAGGGAATGGACAGGGATGATAGAGGTATGGCGTGGCGGAGGCATCACCTCAGGGTCTGGCCACACAGATGGGTTGTGGTGGGTCCCAAAAATGCTGATGAGGCAGATAACACCTGTGGGAGAGGAGGGACCAGTCAGAATTAGGTTCAACCTGCCTGATGGGCCCCCTTTCTGACCAGGAACCTCATCCCATAGTCGTTGTGAGCACCTTTGGGGATGACCCGGCCATCTGGAAGCATGATGTCCTGGGTACAGCAGCGGGAGATGACAGTGACTGGGGGGTGCAACCGCAGACTCTCCTTGATGCACATGGTCAGGAAGGGCAACTGGGTCAGGTCGTCCCTAAGGAAACCCCATGACAATTATCCAGGGAGCAAAAATAGACATGCCACCCTCCAGCACTCCTACTGCCCTGTAAGACCCCTTCTGTCTATAACATAATCACAGATGGATCAAACAGTGCCAAACCCATTATGTTGTATACATTAACTATGTACAACTTTTTCTTTGTCCATCAAAGCTCGATAAGATGGTTCCTAAAAAGAAAGAAAAATCACAGAAGTACCAGACAAAATTTAGCCACATATTTTTAGAAGCTTTTCTAAGGAAAACATCAAAGAACCAACCAAAAAGAAACTTTACTAATTTGTTTAAAAGTGAAATATTCTTTATGGTAAGAGAAAATCAAAAGGCAAATGAGAAAGAAATAAAAAGTCAGATTCAATGTTTATTCTTATTTATAACAGCACTAGGAATACTAGCTAATGAGCTTAGAAGGGGGAAAAAGAGAGAAATGCCATTTGAAACATGGGGGCAAATGTGTTATTTTTGGCAGATAGTGGTTTTATACTTAGAAAACAAGAGAATTCACTGGAAAAAGTGAAAGTGAGAGTTGCATCCGACTCTTTGTGATACAGTCCATGGAATTCTTCAGGCCAGAATACTGGAGTGGGTAGCCTTTCCCTTCTCCAGCGGATCTTCCCAACCCAGGGATCGAACCCAGGTCTCCCACACTGTAGGGAGATTCTTTACCAGCTGAACCACAGGGAAGCCCAAGAATACTGGAGTGGGTAGACTTTTCCTTCTCCAGTGAATCTTCCCAACCCAGGAATCAAACTGGGGTCACCTGCGTTGCAGGCAGATTTTTTACCAACTGAGCTATCAGGGAAGCAACTCACTGGAAAACTTGTACAAATATTGAAGATAAGACCCAGTAAGGGGATTGTTCTTTTTCTTTATCCCCTTAATTTTGTGTGGTGATTTAAATTCTCAATAGCTGATATAGTTAGCTAGTTCCAAATCGGAAAACCACAAAACACCACCCCATGCCTCAGTATCACTCATTTCCCTTCCTCACAGTTTGACTAGTGGTTATTTTTTTATGTATCCTTCCAGGAGTACTTTTTTGCATTAATAATTATGCAGTATCATGCTGTATACCATACACATTGCTCTGTATCTTTTTCATGTAACAGTGTGTCAAGCTTTTCTTGTACATCTCTTGGGACTTGTGTCCAAAATAAGGACTTTCCTACTCTGGAGCTATAAAATAATTTCCCCTGGTTTCCTCTAGAGACTTTAAGACTCCTTTATCTTATTATTTTCTGAAAAAATTATTTATTTGTTTGGTTTCAGCAGATCTTAGTTGCATCAGATCTTTGTTGTGTCAGGCGGGATCTTTCACTGGGCCCATGGACTCTGTTTAGCTGTGTGTGGGCTTAGTTGCTACCGTGCACATGGGATCTTAGTTTCCTGACCAGGGATCAAACCTAACTCTCCTGCATTTCAAGGTGAATTCTTAACCACTGGACCCCTAGGGATGTCCCAAGGGTCTTTTATTTTTTACTTTAGCTCTTTGATTAGTGTATATGTTATTTTCTTATAAGACATAAGACCATGTTGAATTAACCTTTTACCATGTAGCTCTCCAGTTGTTACAAGAGTTTTTATTATAAATGATCTTTCTTTGTCCTGTTGGTATAAGACCATATCTAGCACTTACTATGTTCACTAGGCAAGAAATTTATACACATAAATTATTAGTTTTTCTTTAGAAATAATATAATCAATGAAAGAAAAGATGGTGATGATATAAAATATCTGGAAGACATGTGAATGTCTATATTCCAAATGAACTTATAAATGTTTCTCAATCCAGATAGACTATATGATTCACCATAGGAACAAGAGGTACCAAAGAGTTTGTTTAGCAAAAGCTGCCTAAGATCTCTATGCTAAAATTTTAGACTCTATTAAAAGCCTAAAGATTATATGAATATCTAAAAATGGATATCCATTCCACACTCTGGAATAGCATGTTAATATTATTAAGTAATCTGTTTTCCACAAGCCTATCATATCAAACCCCAGCCTGGTCCATGCACACTGGGAGTGTCCTGACCTGGGACTATCTCTCACCAAGCTGGAAGATCCTGGAAGGCAAAGACTGGGACTGGTCCTTCCTGAGTCTCCAGGACACACAATGAGGTGGGGAGAATTGGAGATGGCATAGAACTAGGGAGAGGGAGGCAGTTTTGCAGTGTTTCCTAAATGGGGAATGGATGGAAGAAGATGCAGACATTCCTGGAAAGGAGTTGAATGACTTTAGTCCTCAGGTGTTCCTTTTAAATTCTGGACCAAATAATATGAGGAATTAGGATATGAGGAAATAGAATGAAGATTTTTGAAAACATGTGACTTCAGAGAGAAAAGTAAAGAAGTGGAGGGAAAGTTCATTTACTGAATAGGTGCTCACTGGTATCATCTGCCCTCACACATTTTTGCTAGTTAGTGCAGGGCTTTCTGTCCCCCAAACCTGCAAACTTTTCCCAGACCCTGTCTCTGGGATCTTCTCACATTCCCACTAAGAAATAAAGACAAAATCCACAAGAATATTTTCACTCTTCCAAAGCCAGGAAGCAGGGGATCAGAAAAAGGCCACAAAGACTTGCACTCACCATTCAATCTCTTTAGACTCACGGTCCTTCAGGAGCTCTTGCACCTCTTGCCGGCAGCGCTCCTGGTATTCTGGGTGCTTTGCAAGGTTGTACAGGACCCAGGAGAGGCCACTGGCTGTGGTGTCATGGCCTGAGGAGCATCCAGAGAGGCTTGGATCTCTGGCCTACTTCAGCACTAGAGTGTGGACAACACCCTCACCCTAAGGCCCATGGGGGGATGGGGAGGGATGCCGTGATCCAGTGTCCACTTGCCAAGTTCATGGGTTGGGGGAGAGACCTATCCTTCTGTGTAGTTCCACACTGGGACCTCACCTTCAAACATGAAAGTGTCAGCTTCTGCTCGGATGTCTTCATCTGATAATCCCTTCCCATCTTCATCCTGGAGAGAAAGCAAGATTCCCAGATGCACACAGGTTCTGAGGGTCCCCAAGCCTAAACTGAGACAATCTCTGAAGCTCCATTATCCATCTAGAAACCCAAGCTCAACCTGGAGTCCTAGACCTCCTTTGCTCAGTACCACCAGATACCCCACCCACAGACCTTCTCCTTGAACTCTTTGCCTCCTGTGTCATCCATGGTAAAGGGAATCAATGATCCATAAATATTTTCATGTTTCTACATGATGTAACCTGGGTTACAGGATGACTGGTGACAAGTTTATCTTAGAAGTAGAGATTAAAACCCATTTCTAATGCCCCCTGGAGATAAGGAATGGGTTGTATACCTGTAGAACATGCAGTCTTTGCCTTCTCAGTGAAGAGGTTCTTATTAAGCTCCAAAACAACTTCTTCTCATCTCTGCTCTGCTCTTGTCTATTCTCTCCTCTCCACTATTTTCCCTTCCCCTCTAGAGAAGAGGGGGGAAAATAGTGGAGAGGAGAGTCCCTCCTCTCTCTTTTTCCTTCTCCCTTCCCTCCTTGAACACAGGAAAGAAGGAGAAGTCCTGTGTATGTTCCAAATTTCAAAAACTGGAGGTAAAACCACTACGATATTGTAAAGTAATTAGCCTCCAATTAAAATAAATTGGGGGGGGGCAGTCCTAAGATGGTGGATGAATAGGACAGGGAGACCACTTTCTCCTCCACAAATTCATCAAAAGATCACTTGAATGCTGAGAAAATTCTACAAAACAACTTCTGAATGCTGATGGAGGACACCAGGCACCCAGAAACCAGCCCATTCTCTTTGAAAGGAGGTAGGACACACACACACAAAGACAAAAAGAGAGACAAAAGAGTTAGGGATGGAGACCCATCCTGGGGTGGGAGTGATGAAGGAGGAGAAGTTTCCAAACACCAGGAAACCCTCTCACTGGCGGGTCTGTGGGGAGTTTTGGAATCTCAGAGGGCAACATAACCAGGAGGAAAAAGAAAAAACAACCCACAGACTACACACCTAACCACAACTCCCAGTGGAGAAGTAGCCCAGACGCTTGTGCCTGCCAGCAGTGAGGAGGCTGAACAGGGAGGCCTGGGCTGCATGCTTAGGGTAAGGACTGGGCCTGAATGCCCTGAGGACAATCTGAGGGAGCTAACGTGAGATAGCAAACCAAACTGTGGGTTAACCAGAGAGAGAGAGAAAAAAAGAGAAATTTCCCATGAAAAGCTCTAACCTAAGGCACAGCCTGGTTCACTCACAGAACAAAGGACTGAGTGAATACCAGAGGAGAGCTAGCTGGTTGCAGAGCGGCCCCTCCCCCAGTTGCTAATGAAGTCTTCCTGGGATCCTGGACAGTTGACATCTGCCAGGAGGGTCACATCCTGAGATCAGCTCTGCAGAGGAGACATGTGGCACACCTGAGATGGTGCTCTCGCTGTGCACCCAGGAAACCGAGCGGCTAAGACTGGGGAGGTGATGAGAGGCACCACACACCTAAGACAGTGCACTCGCCAAGCATTTGGTCACCTGAGCTGCTCGGACCTGGGAAGGACACAAAATGCAGGCCCAGCCAAGTCTGTGCCTTGAGTACCTGAGAACCTGAACATGAGCAGCTTAGACCTGGGAAGTGCACGCAGCCCAGGGCCTTCTTTGGACAGTTCTGCTGCAGAACAACCTGAAGCCTGAGCGGTGCAGATCAGGAAAGCACACGTGCCGTGAGTGGGGGCAAACCCAGTATGGCTCAGACACTGCGAGCACTCCCCACACATGCCAGTGATATTTGTTTGCAGTGTCCCTCTCTTCCCACAGCACAACTGAACAAGTGAGCCTACATAAGTGAACACCTTAGCCCCCTTATATTAGGGTGGGAATTAGACACTGAAGAGACTTGCAAACAGAGGAAGCCAAAAGAAACAAAGAAGAGGGAATAGCTTTGGAAGTGACAGGTGCAACAGATTAAAACCCTGTATTTAGCATTGACTACATTGGAAGGGGCCTATGGACCTTGAGAAGAAGTATAAGCTGGAACAAGGAACTATCTGAAACTGAACTGACCCCATACTGCCCTCAACAGCTCCAGAGAAATTCTTAGATATTTTTTATTATCATTTAAAAAAGTTTTTTATTTTTAAGTTCTTTATTAGTCCTTTAATTTTCATTTTTATAACCTACTATTACCTTGCAAAAAAGACCCTATTTTAAAAGCAAATTTCCTATATATACATATATATTATAATTTTTGTGATTTTTTTTAATATTGTATTTTTGAGAGTCTAACTTCTACTATAGATTTTTAATCTTTGCTTTTTGGTATTTGTTATCAATTTTATACCTTTAAGAATCTAATCTTCAGTACCCATTTTTACTTAGAAGTGTGATTACTGGCTTGATTGCTCTCTCCCCTTTTGACTCTCCTTTCTCTCCCCCAGGTCACCTCTATTTCCTCCCTCCCCCTTCTCTTCTCTACCTGAATCTGTGAATCTCTTTGGGTGTTCTGAGCTGTGGAAAACACTTAGGGCATGATTACTGGCTATATTTGTCTCTCTCCTTTTGACTCCCCCTCTTCTTCTGGTCACCTCCATCTCCTTCTTCCCTCTTCTCTTCTCTTGTCTATGTAACTGTGAACCTCTCTGAGTGTTCCAGACTGTGGAGAATTTTTTACCATTAACCTAGATGTTTTATCATTGGTGCTGTATGGATGGAGAAGTCTTGAGGCTACTGTAAGAATAAGACTGAAAGCCAGAGGCAGGAGGCTTAAATCCAAAACTTGAGAACACCAGAAAACTCCTGATTCCAGGGAACATTAACTGACAAAAGCTCATCCCAAAGCCTCCATACCTACACTGAAACCAAACTCCACCCAAGAGCCAACAAGTTTCAGAGCAAGACATACCAAGCTAATTCTACAACAATGCAGGAACATAACCCTGAGCATTAAAATACAGGCGGCCGAAAGTCACACCAAACCCATATACATCTCAAAACTCACTACTGAACACTTCATTGCACTCCAGAGAGAAGAGATCCAGCTCCACCTACCAGAACCTGATGGAAGCTCCCCTAACCAGGAAACCGTGACAAGCCACTCGTCCAACCACACCCACAGGGAGGAACCTCTACAATGAAGAGGAACCACAAACTTCCAGCATACAGAAAGGCCACAGCAAACACAGCAATCTAAACAAGATGAAAAGGCAGAGAAATATTCAGCAGGTTAAGGAACAGGATAAAAGCCCACCAAACCAAACCAAAGAGGAGGAGATAGGGAGTCTCCCTGATAAAGAATTCAGAATAATGATGGTAAAAATGATCCAAAATCTTGAAAACAAAATGGAGTTACAGATAAATAGACTAGAGACAAGGTTTGAGAAGATGCAAGAAAGGTTTAACAAGGACCAAGAAGAAACAAAAAAGAGTCAGTCAATAATGAATAATGCAATAAGTGAGACCAAAAGCACTCTGGAGGGAATCAACAGTAGAACAACTGAGGCAGAAGACAGGATAAGTGAGGTGGAAGATAGAATGGTGGAAATAAATGAAGCAGAGAGGAAAAAAAAAAGAATTTAAAGAAATGAGGACAATCTCAGAGATCTCTGGGACAATGTTAAATGCCCCAACATTCGAATCGTAGGAGTCCCAGAAGAAGAAGACAAAAAGAAGACCATGAGAAAATACCTGAGGAGATAATAGTTGAAAACTTCCCTAAAATGGGGAAGGAAATAGCCACCCAAGTCCAAGAAACCCAGAGGGTCCCAAACAGGATAAACCCAAGGTGAAACACCCCAAGACACATATTAATCAAATTAACAAAGATCAAACACAAAGAACAAATATTAAAAGCAGCAGGGGAAAAGCAACAAAAAACACACAAGGGGATTCCCATAAGGATAACAGCTGATCTTTCAATAGAAATGCTTCAGGACAGAAGGGAATGGCAAGACATACTTAAAGTGATGAAAGAGAAAAACCTACAGCCCAGATTACTGTACCCAGCAAGGAGCTCATTCAAATATGAAGGAGAAATCAAAAGCTTTACAGACGAGCAAACCTGAGAGAATTCAGCACCACCAAACCAGTTCTCCAACAAATGCTAAAGGATATTCTCTAGACAGGAAACACAGAAAGGGTGTATAAACTCCAATCCAAAACAATAAAGTATATGGCAGTGGAATGATACTTATCAATAATTACCTTAAATGTAAATGGGTTGAATGCCCCAACCAAAAGACAAAGACTGGCTGAATGGATACAAGACCCCATATATGCTGTCTATAAGAGACCCACCTGAAAACAAGGGACACATACAGACTGAAAGTGAAGGGCTGGAAAAAGGTATTTCATGCAAATAGAGACCAAAAGAAAGCAGGAGTAGCAATGTGCATATCAGATAAAATAGACTTTGAAATCAAGGCTCTGAAAAGAGACAAAGAAGGCACTACATAGTGATCAAAGAATCAATCCAAGAAGAAGATATAACAATTATAAATATATATGCACCCAACATAGGAGCACCACAGTATGTAAGGCAAATGCTAACAAGTATGAAAGGGGAAATTAACCCAGTAACATAATAATAGTGGGAGACTTTAATACCCCACTCATACCTACGGATAGATCAACTAAATAGAAAATTAGCCAGGAAACACAAACTTTAATGATACAATGGACCAATTAGACCTAAATGATATCTATAAGATATTTCACCCCCAAACAATGAATTTCAACTTTTTCTCAAGTTCACACGGAACCTTCTCCAGGATAGATCACATCCTGGTCCTTAAATGTAGCCTTGGTAAATTCAAAAAAACTGAAATCATTTCAAGCATCTTTTCTGATCACAATGTGGTAAGATTAGATGTCAACTACAGGGGAAAAAAGTATTAAAATACAAACATATGGAGGCTAAACAACACACTTCTGAATAACCAACAAATAACAGAATAAATAAAAAAAGAAATCAAAATATGCATAGAAATGAATGAAAATGAAAACACAACAACCCCAAACCTATGGGATTCAGTAAAAGCAGTGTTAAGGGGAAGGTTCATAGCAATACAAGCTTACCTCAAGAAACAACAGAAAAATCAAATAAATAACCTAACCACACCTAATGCAACTAGAAAAAGAAGAAATGAAGAACCCCAAGGTTAGTAGAAGGAAAGAAATCATAAAAATTAAGGCAGAAATAAATGAAAAAGAAACAAAGGAGACTATAGCAAAAATCAACAAAACAAAAAGCTGATTCTTTGAGAAGACAAATAAACAAACCATTAGCCGGACTCATCAAGTAAAAAAGCAAGAAGAATAAAAAAAAAAGAAATGAAAATGGAGAAATCACAACAGATGAAAGAAATATAAAGGATCATAAGACACTACTATTAGCAACTATATGCCAGTAATATGGACATCTTGGAAGAAATGGACAAATTCTTAGAAAAGTATAACTTTCCAAAACTGAACCAGGAAGAAATATAAAATCTTAACAGACCTATCTGGGGAAGGAAATGACAACCCACTTCAGTATTTTGCCTAGAGAATCCTGTGGACAGAGGAGCCTGCTGGTCTGCTGTCCATAGGGTCGCATAGAGTCGGACACGACTGAAGTGACGTAGCATGCATGCATGTATTGGAGAAGGAAATGGCAACCCACTCCAGTATTCTTGCCTGGAGAATCCCATGGATAGAGGAGACTGGTGAGTTGTCGTCTATGTGGTCACACAGAGTCAGACACAACTGAAGTGACTTAGCAGCAACAGAAGAAACAGACTTATCACAAGCACAGAAATCAAAACTGTAATCAGAAACCTTCCAACAAACAAAAGCCCAGGACCAGATGGCTTCACAGGTGAATTCTACCAAAAATTTAGAGAAAAGCTAACACCTATCCTACTCAAACTCTTCCAGAAAATTGCAGAGGAAGGTAAGCTGCCAAACTCATTCTATGAGGCCACCATCACCCTAATACCAAAATCAGAGAAAGATGCCACAAAAAAAGAAAAGTATAAGCCAGTATCACTGATGAACATAGATGCAAAAATCCTCAACAAAATTCTAGCAAACAGAATCCAACCACATATTAAAAAGATCATACACTTGGGTCCTAAGAAGGTGGAGGAATAGGATGGGGAGACCACTTTCTCCCCCACAAATTCACCAAAAGAACATTTGAAAGCTGAGTAGATTCCACAAAACAACTTCTGAATGCTGGCAGTGGACATTAGGCACCCAGAAAGGCAGCTCATTGTCTTCGAAAGATTATGTGCCCAACTCTCAGAGGAGAAGCAGCGCAGATGCCCACATCCACCACTAGCAAGAGGGGGCTGGGCAGAGAGGCAAGGGCTGCATTGCTTAGAGTAAGGACCGGGCCTAAATGCCCTGAGGGCAATCTGAGGGAACTAACTTGAGATAGTAAACCAGACTGTGGGATAGCTATCCCACGAAAAGCCCTAAGACAACACCAGGCTTGCTCACAGAACAAAGGACTGAGCAGAGCTAGCTGGCAGCGGACTGGGCCATCCCCCACTGGAGACAGGCAGGTGAAGGCAGCCAGAGCCAGAAGGGGGCAATCGTGGCCCCAGAGAGGGATCATCTACCAAACTGCAAGCAGGCTCCGTTGCTAACCAAAACTTCTTGGGATTCTGGATGGTCGACATCCACCAGGAGGGTTGCAGACAGAAATCAGCTTCCCAGAAGAGACACACGGCACACCTGAAAAGGTGTGCCAGTTGTACACCCAGAAAACCGAGTGGCAGGGATGGGTGAGGCGATAAGTTGCAGTGACCGTGCTTGCCAAGCACCTGGTCACCTGAGCTGCTCGGACCTGGGAAGGGCACAAAACGCAGGCCCAAACGAGTCTGCGCCTTTCTGGAGTACCTGAGTACCTGAACCTGAGAGGCTTAGACCTGGGAAGTGCATACAACCCGGGGCCGGCCTCAGACAGTTTCCGGCAGAGCAACCCAGAGCCTAAGCAGTGTAGACAGGGAAAGCACACACGCCGTGAGAGGGGGCAGACCCAGTGTGGCCGAGACATTGTGAGCACATGACAGTGTTATTTGTTTGCAGTGTTCCTCACTCCCCACAGCATGACTGAACAGGAGAGCCTAAAAATGTGTCCACCACCGCCCCCTTGTGTCAGAGTGGAAATTAGACACTGAAGAGACCAGCAAATAGAAGCTAAGTCAAACAGAGGGAACTGCCTTGGAAGTGACAGGTGCAATAGATTAAAACCCTGTAGTTAGCACCAACTACATAGGAAGGGGCCTATAGATCTTGAGAAGTATAAGCCGGATCAAGGAACTATCTGAAAATGAGCCAACCCCACACTGTCCACAACACCAGAGAAAGTCCTGGATATATTTTATCTATTATCATTCTTTAAATTAATTTTTAAACTTTTAAGTCCTCTATTACACCTTTAATTTTTATTTTTATAACTTACTACTACTTAAAAAAAAGAGACCCTCTCTTTTAAAGCAAACTTCAGTTAAGTTCAGTCGCTCAGTCGTGTCCGACTCTTTGCGACCCCATGAATCGCAGCACGCCAGGCCTCCCTGTTCATCACCATCTCTCGGAGTTCACTCAGACTCATGTCCATCGAGTCCGTGATGCCATCCAGCCATCTCATCCTCGGTCGTCCCCTTCTCCTCCTGCCCCCAATCCCTCCCAGCATCAGAGTCTTTTCCAATGAGTCAACTCTTCACATGAGGTGGCCAAAGTACTGGAGTTTCAGCTTTAGCATCATTCCTTCCAAAGAAATCCCAGGGCTGATCTCCTTCAGAATGGACTGGTTGGATCTCCTTGCAGTCCATACTACTCTCAAGAGTCT
>SJYT01055488.1:242948-285343 GCA_006410635.1 Cephalophus harveyi
GAGCCCATCCTTGCATGAAATGTTCCCTTGGTATCTCTAATTTTCTTGAAGAGATCTCTAGTCTTTCCCATTCTGTTGTTTTCCTCTATTTCTTTGCATTGATCGCTGAAGAAGGCTTTCTTATCTCTTCTTGCTATTCTTTGGAACTCTGCATTCAGATGCTTATATCTTTCCTTGTCTCCTTTGCTTTTCGCCTCTCTTCTTTTCACAGCTATTTGTAAGGCCTCCCCAGACAGCCATTTTGCTTTTTTGCATTTCTTTTCCATGGGGATGGTCTTGATCCCTGTCTCCTGTACAATGTCACGAACCTCATTCCATAGTTCATCAGGCACTCTATCTATTAGATCTAGGCCCTTAAATCTATTTCTCACTTCCACTGTATAATCATAAGGGATTTGATTTAGGTCATACCTGAATGGTCTAGCGGTTTTCCCTACTTTCTTCAGTTTGAGTCTGAATTTGGTAAAAGGAGTTCATGATCTGAGCCACAGTCAGCTCCTGGTCTTGTTTTTGTTGACTCTATAGAGCTTCTCCATCTTTGGCTGCAAAGAATATAATCAATCTGATTTCGGTGTTGACCATCTGGTGATGTCCATGTGTAGAGTCTTTTCTTGTGTTGTTGGAAGAGGGTGTTTGCTATGACCAGTGCATTTTCTTGGCAAGACTCTATTAGTCTTTGCCCTGCTTCATTCCACTTTCCAAGGCCAAATTTGCCTGTTACTCCAGGTGTTTCTTGACTTCCTACTTTTGCATTCCAGTTCCCTATAATGAAAAGGACATCTTTTTTGGGTGTTAGTTCTAAAAGGTCTTGTAGGTCTTCATAAAACCGTTCAACTTCAGCTTCTTCAGCATTACTTGTTGGGGCATAGACTTGGATAACTGTGATATTGAATGGTTTGCCTTGGAGACGAACAGAGATCATTCTGTTGTTTTTGAGATTGCATCCAAGTACTGCATTTCAGACTCTTTTGTTGACCATGAGGTGGCCAAAATATTGGAGTTTCAGCTTTAGCATCAGTCCTTCTAATGAACATCCAGGACTGATCTCCTTTAGAATGGACTGGTTGGATCTCCTTGCAATCCGAGGGACTCTCAAGAGTCTTCTCCAACACCACAGTTCAAAAGCATCAATTCTTCGGCACTCAGCTTTCTTCACAGTCCAACTCTCACATCCATACATGCCCAATGAAAATACCATAGCCTTGACTAGACGGACCTTTGTTGGCAAAGTAATGTCTCTGCTTGTTAATATGCTATCTAGGTTGGTCATAACTTTCCTTCCAAGGTGTAAGCATCTTTTAATTGCCATATGACCTAGCAGTCCCACTGCTGGGCATACCCGCTGAGGAATCCAGAAGTGAAAGTGACATGTGTACCCCAATGTTCATTGCAGCATTGTTTACAATAGCTAGGAAATGGAAACAACCTAGATGTCCACCGGCAGATGAATGGATAAGAAAGCTGTGGTACATATACACAATGGAATATTACTCAGCTATTAAAAAGAATACATTTGAATCAGTTCTAATGAGGTGGATGAAACTGGAGCCTGTTATACAGAGTGAAGTAAGTCAGAAAGAAAAACACCAATACA
Organism: Cephalophus harveyi; assembly: GCA_006410635.1. Lineage (NCBI taxonomy): Eukaryota > Metazoa > Chordata > Mammalia > Artiodactyla > Bovidae > Cephalophus > Cephalophus harveyi. The sequence goes on from SJYT01055488.1 coordinate 244,543, forward strand.
GTATATTAATGCATATTCATGGAATTTAGAAAGATGGTAATGATGACCCTATATACGAGACAGCAAAAGAGACACAGATGTGAAGAACAGACTTTTGGACTCTATGGGAGAAGGTGAGGGTGGGATGATTTGAGAGAATAGCATTGAAACATATACATCACTGTATGTGAAATAGATCGCCAGTCCAGGTTCGATGCACGAGACAGGGTGCTCAAGGCTGATGCACTGGGATGACTCAGAAGGATGGGATGGGGTGGGAGATGGGAGGGGGATTCAGGATGGGGAACACATGTACACCCATGGCTGATTCATGTGAATGTATGGCAAAAACCACTACAATATTGTAAAGTAATTAGCCTCCAATTAAAAAAAAACTGAAGGTATTTGTTCTGTAATGTCAAGCATGGCTACATGGGCAGATAAAAGAATCATGGAGATCTCAGAGGAATTTGGGAATGGGGGAGCAGAGATACCATTCTACTCTGGTTAGTGTTACTGCTATAAGTAATAAATGGATTCTTATGATCCAGTATTCTGTATGAATACATGGATATATACAGTTTATTTCTGTAGTAGACTAACTTACTAATTGGGAAGGAGAGTAAAATCTCAGGCCTTCACAGTTTCAGGCTTAGCAGTCCCCTGCAGGCTGCACCCCACGTGTGTGTGTGTTAATCGCTCAGTCCTGTCTGACTCTTTGCAACCCCATGGACTGAAGCCCACCAGGCTCTTCTGTCCGTGGAATTCTCTAGGCAAAAATACTAGAGTGGATTGCCATTTCCTACTCCAGGGGATCTTTCTGACCTAGGGATCGAACTTGGGCCTCCTGCACTGGAGGTGGATTCTTGACTGTGTGAGCCTCCAGGGAAGCCCTGTGCATTCCACATGGTCATCTCTAAAACTTACCCCTAACCCAGCCCTTCCTTCAACAAGAATCTCACATGGCTCCCCAGCACCCTCTGAATCCAGTTCAAGTTCTTTGATTAAATCAAGTTCCTAAGGCCTATACTGCTTCTTGAATTCAGATCCCAGAGGAGCCCACCTTGGTCAGCAGGAGTACATCAATAAAGTCCAAAGTCTTGGTCTTCTCCTTGGCCTTGAGGAAGTCACCAATATCTTCCTTGGGGAGGGTGCAGCGCCGCTCCTGGATGACAGCACCTGTGAAGTCATGCACCAGGAGGCAGGCCCTGCGGAAGCGCCACCCATCAGGGGTGAGGTAGTACAGGAAGTCCATGTGCATGAAGATCTGCTGATATCGTTTTGCCACAAGGGCACTGAGCTCCAAGATGGCAGCGATATAGTCACTGGGCTTCCTACAGGATGAGAGCATGAAAATGCAACAATTTAAAATATCTGATGTCTGAAACAAACTTTGAACAGAACCCTCTTCTTCTCAAACACCTTCCATGGCTCTCTGGAAAGCCCAGGAGAAAGTTCTTATCCTCTTTGGTTTCAGAATGTTCTTAAGATATAAAGATATCCAGGCCTCCATTCTTATCTCCAAGATGTCTCCCCACTATTACACATACCATACTCCTCCTAGCCTCCTGGCCTTTATCAAACAGTTCTACCCACCTAAAAGGATGGCTTCTTCTCTTTCCCCTTCTTGTTCTTCAATGTCCAGATCTGACCCACCTCCTCCAAGAAGACCTTTCTGATTGCTCTGGTCAACCCTCCCTCACCCATTTACTTCCATGGATCTGTGGCTCATTTTCCCCAGGCCCTTAGGTGAGACTCACTCCTGGCAATTGCTGTCGTAACTGAAGACGCATTTCTGCAGACTGTCCAGGGTCATGAGGCTGATATGTTCAAACATGTCCAGATGGGTGTGGCCCTCTGTGATCAGACGCCGCCACTTGGCCTGGACAGAGAAGGGGACACAGCTGAGGCTGAGAACTGCCTCCTTGGTGCCCCTTCCTAACCCCAGATACCAAGATGCCCTCTCTGGACTCTGTCTCCCGGTCCGAGGCATCCACCCCCAGGGAGGACCAGGCTCATGTAAGAGTGAAAACTGTTACTATTAGGACATGAAGTCTCCATTACTGGGAGTCAGAAGATCTGGGTTTTGTAATCCTGATTCTACCTACTATACTTTATGTGCATGAGTGTGTGCTCAGTTACTCAGTCATGTCCGACTCTGTGTCTGATACTTTGGATTGTGGCCCCCCAGTCTCCTCTGTCCTTGGGATTTTTCAGACAGGAATAGTATAGTGGGTTACCATTTTCTCTGCTAGGGGATGTTCCCAACCCAGGGATCAAACCCACATCTCCTGAGTCTCCAACATTGCAGGTGGATTCTTTACCTGTTGAGCCCATACTTTGCTCACCATTGGTCAACTTTTCATAAAGTAAGTGCTAACAAATGTTAGTTTTCATCATTTTCATTGTTATAAGTTGATTAGGAAAATGATCCCATGTTAATAGAGATAGTCCTCCATGGGCCCTGAGTACTCCTGCACTTTTTTTTTTTTTTGGTTTTGCCAAAAATTCCTAAGACCCCTATGTTCTTTACCTGGGCCATTTCTCAGAGTTGTGTTTGTAGCAAACAACCTTGAGAAGTGAGGTAATGTGTCCCCCTGGAAAATATCAAGCTTGCTTCTAACTGCTATAAATGTCACAGAGTTCCTAAAACTAATATTCCCTCCCCTGTGATATAACATACTATATGAGTAGACATCCATAGAAGCCCACCTGTGTTATTTTGTATGAGATTTGGTGACTTGGAAGAAGAATGCAAACCAACAAGAAGCACATGCTGTTTGCTGTGCCAAGAGTAATAAACTGTCCTTTGTCTGTGACTTAGGAGTCTCATGTATTCTGGCAGAATCCAAGAAACAGTGACAAGCTCCCTTATCAGCTTGCAAGTATGAAAAAAATCACAGGCACTTCACAAAAGCCTGTGCTCCAGTTCTTTACTTTTCCATGTATACATCAAAGCCCTTTGCAATGTAATTTTTCAGTAACTCTACTTGGAGGCGGAGCCTCTTTCACCATCCTTTGATTCTGAGCTGGCCTTGGACTTTCTTTGGTCAACAGACTGTGGTGAAAATGATGAGGTGATCATTCCAAACCTAGACCCCAAGGGGCACTGCAGCTTCCTCTCAGTCTTTTCATACCCTCCCTCTACCATGTGGACCAGCCTGAGATGCCTTTTGAAGGGAGAGAATCATATGAAAGCAAGTCTATTTACCCTACCCGAGGTCATGCTAGATCAGCTTACAGCCAACCAAGCTTCAAACCTGTGAGAGGACTGACCCCAGACCAGCAATGCTTCCTATGTGTATGGTCAGGCTGCCCAAGACAGCTGTCCTCTTGTTCTCTGTACATCCCATGCTTGACCAGTCCCTGCTTCACCTACATCTTATTCACATTTCCTCTTACTCATGGAGCCTAATCAGTAAATGCTGACATTCTTGCTCTCAGTCACAGATACACATGATGGGATATCACTCCTGGACTTTGCTTCAGACACATAAGATCCCCTTATCCGTTAAACCACTGATGTATGTCTGTGTTATTGACTCCAGCTCTTTCTTCAATCTTGAGTCTTGTGGTGCTGCAGGGTACAGTCCAACAGCTGATCACTGGTACATGAGTGGCCCCATCCACATCCAGAGAAACCACCCAACTGATTCACAGTCTTGCTGTAAGTACTAACCCCTTATTGTTTTCAAGTGATTTATTACTCAGAAATAACTACTCCCTGATATTCATATTCATTATTATCATCAAATATGTCTCAAGATTCTAAAGCCTTCTGTGAAGGTAAAACAGAAGCTAACACCTTCTGAGCATCTACTATGTGCCAGGGATGTGGCTCCTTTATGATATCTTGAGAGTGAAAGTCATTCAGTTATGTACGACTCTTTGTGACCCCATGGATTGTAGCCTGCCAGGCTCTCCTGTCCATGGAATTCTCCAGGCAAGAACATTGGAGAATGGCAACACTTGGTTGCCATTTCCTTCTCCAAGGGATCTTCCTGATCCAGGGGTTGAACCCAGGTCTCCTGCATTGCAGGCAGATTATTTACCATCTGAGCCACCAGGGAAGCTCAGCTTGCAGGATATCCTGACCACCCTGCAAAGCAGGGATCATATTACACTCTTTATATAGCCATGGACACTGAGGCCGAGAAAGGAAGAACAATGGACCCGAGCCAATCAGAAGAGGGAGAAATCCAGACAAGACGTCTCTGAGTCCCTGTTGTCCCCAAGACTCCAGCTGGGACCCTGGGTTCAAGAGACTCACATGCATGATGTCTGCGCTCTTGGTGAAAATCTTCATATAGGGCTTCAGGATGTTGAAGTGGAAGGCGGGTGTCAGCAGGCGACGGTGGCTGCTCCACTTGTCCCCAGCACTCAGCAGGAGCCCGTCCCCTAGAAAAGATAATCATGGAGAGTGAGCAAAGAAAGGACCTTCCCCTGGGTCCCCAAGGTCATTCCTAACCCCCTTCACTCACAGTTACTCACCCAGCCAAGGCTTCAGAAAGTTGTAGAAGACCACATTCTTGGGTGCGATGGCAGCTGATATGAATGAGGACCATCAGGGACCAAGGGGAGGGGGAGGGGAGGGTCTTTTAGTGGGGAGTGGAGGCTCCCAGCCAGGAATCTGCATTCCCCCTCCAAGCCCAACATAGCAGAACAGGACCGAGAGCACAGGAAGCTGGGAGGGGAGAGGAAACCAGACCAGGCTGCAGCACAGAGAAGAGCAAAGGCAGAGCCCATAGACGCGATGTGCTTAGACACACCCCAACCTGACACATGACTGGACATTGCATCTTCCACCTCCCAAGCGCAGTCCATCACTTTACAAAACACCTTTATGGGGACCTAGGATACCACACCTGCCCCAGCACTGACCCCTCCTGAGACATCTGACATGGTCTCATGTCTTAACAAGTCCTAACAAGGCCACACCATGAATGACACAACTTGACATGACAGAATGCTTTGCCATGGGCCTGAAGACAGTCTAACGTGACCTCAGTGTGTCCAAGTGGACTCCAGACAGGACTTGAATACACTGATGACACAGACCTGAACCAGGCAAAACTCAAACATACCCTAAGCATCAGATGAGATTCACATAAGGTCTCAGGCATTTCTCAGAGTGATCCTGGAGTTCCAGACCTCAGACAAACATCCAGAAGTGACCAACTGGAGAACCAGGCAATCTCTAACAGCATCGCAGACAAGAACCAGAGAGGCTCCAAGATGCCTCAAATGTCCTTGGCCACAGATCAGCTCTAGACATGAATGAGAACATCTCTGAACTCAGATTTAAACATATACCAGGTCTCACTAGGTATAACATACACTAACTGTAACCAGAATCCATGTAGAAACATACATCTGATCAGACGTGGCCATTCAGCAGACGTTGCACAGACATGCCTGGAGAGCATGCAGCTGGGATTCTGCAGTGGGAGACAGTGGCATCTTTACCATGCCCCCCTCTGCCTGCATCCTGGTCACTTGTACAACTAGAGGCAACACAGAGACCATGGCAATGGGCAAGCTATGGCCAGGGAAGCGTCTACCTGGGGCAAACAGCACAGGCTTGATGCAGGTGGGGTGGAAGATGCGGATGATCGCGTGCCAGGGCCCCACCCACCAGCAGCACGCGTCTCCATAGGTGCTGGCCAGGCCCTGTGTGTACAGGAGACCTTCCTCTGAGCTCTGAATCTGGAGAGGAACAAATAGGACCTAATTCACACTCTTCTAGGCTGCCAGAGGGAAGGAACTGCGGGGCAGTGATCCAGAGCTGGGACGATGACTCACCTCCAGCAGCTGCTCCTCTCTCCTCAGCCTCCTGCCACCCTCTGTCCCCTTATCCTCCATATGTGATAATTGGGGTCCCTTGAGTTTAGGGATAGGAAGGGTCTTTCCCCGTTTCGATCCCAAACACCATGTTCCCCTGACTTCTCTTCCATCCCCATAGTCCTGATAAGGAAACTGAGGCTCTGAACGATGGAGTCTGTTGCCCACATTCTCTCAGACAATAAACCTGAGACATGTGCCAACATCTGTCTGAACCCAGGGCCTGTGTTCTTAACCATCAAATCACTCAGCCTCAAAACAACAGCTTAGAGGACCCTTAAACCACCTCCAAGACTGGGTACTCAGAGTTTCAGGGACACAGGAATGGGTCCTATGACACAGGCTAGGGAAATTAAAGGAAATCCTGTGCCTTTTCCTGAAAATGTTGTCAATGAGCTCACTTTTCCATGGGGGTTGAGCTTGTTGGATTCAGCTTTGCCAAGATGATAGGAAAGACACCACAGAGAAAGAGAGAACCAAACAATGAAAACAGATTTCTTATGACATTATAGAGACATGGATAGATCTGGGTCTGAAGATACCCCTCCTTGGATTTCATATAGTCACTTGATTCCTTTTCTTTCCATACATCATACAGCATGGCATTTCTGCCACTAACAGCTGAAGGAGACTTCAGCAGCCAGAGAGAGCCAGGGCCCTTCTCATGCTCACTCCGCATTCTTGGGTCTGAACCAGGTTTCTGTTACATGCTGCCTGTTTCCCTGCTTGCCTGGTCATCTGTCTGTGGATGGGAAGGGCAGGGGACAAGGGAAGAGAGCCAGGCTGGGGTGGAGTCTCCTCAGGGAGATTCCTGGCAACTGGAGAAGGAGGGCACTGATCTAGAAGTGGACCAGCTCCAAGATAGGGGAAAAGAAAGTGACCCACCCACCAGAGAGGTGGATGTCCTGGGAAGAGCAACTTATATGTACACCAGCCATGAGCCGTCATTGCTCAGCACCTGGGGATAGGTGAGGACTGAGAGCAGGTCTGGCAGGGGACCTGGGATGTTATGGATGCCCATACAGCACTCCATACTCTGTTTTAAAAACTTTCTGCTCATTGTTCCAGACCCAGTTCCAACTCCTCCTCCAGGAAGCCTTCCAGCATCCCCCAGAAGAGAACCTTGCTTCTTCTCTGGGTTTGCAGAGCTCATGTCCCTCTGGCCAATTCCTGACCACACCAGGTCACAGATCTCTCTGCCTGAATCTGAATCTTCATGTCCTGTCTTTTACCCAGGACACCAGGGTGGGGTGTAAACGGCAGTGAGAGGAAGGAGGAGGCTGTGAGATGGCGGTGATCAATACATGAAGGAAAGAGGAAGATGGCAGAGAGAGGAGGGGAAGGGGGTTGGGGTCCTGTAGGGGCCACATGGAAGCTTGGCAGGGGTGGGGCTGGAAGCCCTGAGGTGTGTCATGGCACCCACCACCACCAGCTCTGCCTGGGTACCTGAGGCACTGGCAAAAGTCCGGATCAAGTCAGGGTGGCAGAAAATGACCAGGGGGATGATGGGGCCCATCCACATCAAGTAACCCTGAGGGTAGTTGGTCACCAGCTGAGTTACTTTGCTCAAGCCCTGCTCCGTGGGGGGGACCTGTAAGCAAGGTAAGGGCCATCACTTCACAGAAGCAGAGTCCACTGAGGTGGACAGAGTGTGGGATCCTATATAGATGGGGGGAATCTCTGCTTCCTCCTTCCTTCTGGGGGAAGGAGGGACCTGGAGGCTGTCCAAGTCCCAAGGGTCTATCCCAGGGCACAAGGAGAAGACGGGCTGTCTGCCCACAGGGAGGCAGACCTTGGCTTGAGAAGACACATTTTTCTTGTCCTGGGAGACAAGAACGGAGATCCTCAGTGGGCAGCTTTGTGGGTAGCAGGGTGACTGGGCTTTGGTCCGACACCCTCCCGTGTTTTTCCTGCTCCGCCCGGCTTCTGATTTCTTGCATGGCAAGGATTCTGCAGACCTCTGACCTTATATCCCTGGCCATCCCCCAGGGACAACATGAACTCTGCCTATTAACCAAAGGAGGAACATGGTCTTCACTGCTCAGGCTCAGTGCAGAGTGCATCCTGTCTGTTTCTCTGCGAGTTATGGGCATGCCCTTCAATCGTGCCGTTTGCAAAAGAAGAAACTGATGCCATATCCCCTCAAAGGGGAAGATGTGCAGGTTGCCTCCTAGTGAGGCACCCTCTCCCTCACAATGCTCCATTCAAACCTGATAAATACCCTCAGGTACTCTAGGCAGGTGACATAAAACACTTTCGCCTTTGTGACTTTCTCCCCTCGCCTAAGGCCCTAAGGTGAGGATTCAAAGCACTAGATGAGACGGGCCCAGGGAGGCAGCGTGGCTCAGCTGAAGTCACACAGAAGAGTGACTGAAGCGGTCCCCACAGCCAAGCCCTTGGAGGCAGAGAAGGCAGAACTGGAGAAGCTTTGTAACATTCCTGCTGCTTCCAGGGCTCGCTGAGACCATTTGAAGATCTGGAACCTCAGCAAGTCTTCCCAGTGAGCTTTGGACACCCTCCACTGTGAACTTTGCCTTAATGAATAGCAATTGCAGTAAGTCCTACCCCAAGTTGTAGTTCTCATCCCAGGCATGAAAGGAGAAGTTGTCTGGGAGATTGGGGGAGCTGAATATAATCCCTTTGACCTTGACTGAGGGAAATGATGGCCAGTTGATCACCTCAGTCATCAAGCATTTATTTTGAGCGCTTACATTGCTTCAGTCCTGGACTGGACACTGTAGTGTCTGCTCCCCCAAACTATCATCAGATTGGGAAGTGGTTACTAAGTAATTGGACGATTACCCATTTCATTAATCATGAGTGGGGTCAAGTCACAAGTATCAGTCTGGGGCACAAGCTAGGAAGGTGTGGAAGTGGGGTAGGTCTAAGAAGGCTTCTGAAAGAGGAAGTGAGTAGCTGACTTTATCTAGATTGGGCAACAGGCCCATTGGGACATCTTCGGGGGAGGGATGAGAGTTAAATTAGAGGAAGGGGTCCTGGAAAGGGGAGGAGGTGGGCAGCTGTGCTCCTGTAGGTGGGAATGGGGAGGTGGTAGTTATTTCCCTTAGGAAAGCTGTGGCTGAGAACAAGACACAAGGATATGGGCCCTGTGCAGAGCAGACGCTGGGCAGTGAGTCTTATCAGGTGCATGATGTGTGGAAGTCAGGCAGGGAATGGACCCCAAAGCAGGCTAGGACTGGAAGGACAGGATGTGGAGAATGTCTCGATGGCAGAGTAGAGAAATGAATGAGTGAGGGAAGGGGGGGTTCCTTGGCTTCTCTGTCTTCTCTGCTGTCCTAGACCCCAGCCCAAACCTGAGCCCCATTCCTGACCTCCCAGGAAGTCCATCTACCTTGACTTCCCAGACTCGATCTGCTGCCCACACTCACCAGGCCCAGGTGACCCAAGAACCAGTTACGTTTTGGGGGCTGCGGGAAACATCGGAGGCGGCGAGAGTTGTTGTAGGAGGTGTAGATCCAGGCCAGGACGTGGGCCAGGAGCCAGGAGGCCCCTACCACCAGCAGCAGCAGCCACGGGGAGGCTGCCACCGGCCCGAGCCCCAGCCAGGACAGGCTCAGCTCCAGCATCCTGTGGTCAGATGGGGTGCAGGGTGATGAGTCCTGAGGATGAAGGAAGAGACAGTGATGGTGAGCTGTGAGGCAGAGACGGAAAGAGGGAGAGGAGCAAGGGAGTGAGGGGCAGGGATAGGGAAGGCTGGGGATGGGCAAGAAGGGCTCAGAGACAGACAGACAGGGACTGGGAGAGGGGAGGGAGAAACAGAAATTTAGAGGAAGAGGGAGAGACAGAGACAGAGACAGAGACAGACAGACACACACATACACACACACTGGTATCCACTCATCTCCCAGGTCATCTGATTCCCTGGAGCCACCCTGCCTTGGGCATCTGCCTTCCCTACCTTGGGCCAGAACTCTCAGCCTCTTACCTTCCGTGTGGGCTGGCTTGTGGCACACAACTTCTTCTGCCCTCCTCAGAATGGAATGGCTGGGTCTGACCCCAGATCTAGAGGAAGCTGCCAGGGGCCGGGCTAAACCAGCCAATCCCCACAGCTTCCTTACTTCCTCCCCACCTGGCAGCTGTCTGGATACAGGGTTGGGGGAGGGGGGGCTGCCTGTGAATCAGCTCAGGATCTGCCCTCCTGTGTGGACACTGGCTCCTCTGGACTCAGTACCTCTCACGTGAGCAAGTTGTGGTGCAGACAAAGGTGATTCTGGGTCTCCAAGTTCACAGCCACCCCTGCACTTCCAAGGCCAGTGTGTGGCAGGCAAAAGCATGCACAGGAGGGCAGGGCAAAGCTCTCTGCAGCTCCTCTCCACACATGGGCCAGGAGGCCTTCACACACCATTTCCAGGCCTGGAATCAGGAAGCTCAGAACTGTTAAAATTCTGGCTTTTGGGATCACACACAGCCTGGCAGGAGTTCAGGTTGTGTCTCCAAGCAGCCCAGGGTCTGGGGTGAGACATGACTGCTGCAGAACAGGAATAGAGAAACCTGCTTGACTGGGGATTACCTGCATCAGACTCAGAAGATAAAGGGCCCATTTGGAAGAGGGCTCCTGGAGGCTGTGAGGGGCTTAGAGAGAGCAGAGTCCACACGGGGGAGGGCAGAGCTGGGAGTGTTCTGCCCTGCCCTTGCTCTGATTGTGGGCTACGTGTACCCTCTGTGGGCTCAGTCTTCCCATCTGGGAAATGGGATGTTGGATAAGACCCTGAGAGGAGGACTGAGAAGAGTTCTACAGGAAGATGGTAAGGATCAAGAGTGCCCAAAAAGATGCAATGAAGGAAAAGGGCTAGCTACCACTACTTGTGCTAGTGTATGTCGTGGAGCCCTGTGCCGAGGTCACAGGACAAAAAGCTCTGCAAATGACCAAGTCCCATAGCAACTGTTGCCATGAACCTCTGGACCTAAACTGGCCTGTTTCCTGACACCGTGTTAGGTAAAATACTCACCCTATAACAACTCACTCCAGCATTCTTGCCTGAGAAATCCATGGACAAGAGAAACCTGGCGGGCTACATTCCATGGGGTTACAAAGAGTTAGACGCAACTGAATACACACATAGCATCCTAACCGATCACCTAATACCACCATTGCAGTAGGAATTGTCTCTGTCTTGAGGCTATAAAAATTGACTCCTAGCCTGTGAAAGGGTTCAGCTCTCCCTTGAGCCTGCCCGCTGTTCTAAAACCATTTCCTACTCTAATAAAATATTCTCCTCTCATTCTGCCTCATGTCTGGAAATTCTTTTCCAGCCCATACACGGACCACGACATGTGTGAGTAGCCCACATACAGTAAGCCTACTCTGTGCAGACAACTGTATGTAAAGATTGCCTACTTTGTGCTGGGTACCTCAAAAAAGCATGCCTACAGGGGTCAGAAATTCTACATAAAGCATGCCTACTATGTGTCAGATGCTCTACGTAAAGTGCATCTACTGTGCCATGTACTCTATAAATCTTGTCTAGTGTATGCCAGGTGTTGCACACAAAACATGCCCGCTGTGAGTTCAGTCATCTTTGTAAAGCACATCCACTGTGTGCAGGTTGCTGTATGTAAATATGCCTACTGTACACCACATGCCTTACATAAAGTATACCTGCTGTGTGTCAACTGCTCTAAGTAAAATAAACCTATTCTGTGCAAAGTACTTACATAAAGCATATTGACTATGTGGCCTTCCCAGGTGGGCTTAGTGGTAAAGAACTCACCTGCCAATGCAGGAGACTTACAATACATGAGTTCAGTCCCTGGATCAGGAAGATTCCCTGGAGGAGGGCATGGCAACCCACTCCAGTATTCTTGCCCAGAGAATCCTATGGACTGGGGAGCCTGGCGGGCAATGGTCCAAAGGATTGCAAAGAGTCAGACACGACTGAAGCGACTTAGCACAGACACATGCATATTGACTATATGCTAGATATTCTACAACAAGTGTACTTACTATATGCTGGGTTATTGTTTAGTCACTAAGTCATGTTCGACTTTTTTGCAATACCCCATGGAATGTAGCCCACCAGGGATTTCAGTCCGTGGGATTTCTCAGGCCAGAATACTGGAATGGGTTACCATTTTCTTCTCCAGGGAATCTTCCTGACCCAAGGATTGAACCAGCATCTCCTGCGTTGGTAGGTAGATTCTTTACCACTGAATCACCTGGGAACCTCACTACACACTGGGTACTCTGAACAAATCCTATCATATCCAGTGTATTCTACATAAAGTATGCCTGTTGAATGCCTGACATAATACACAAAGAACATCAACTATGTGCTGGGTCCTCTAAAAGAATCATGCCTACTACGTGCCAGGTACTGTATATAAAATATTTGTGCTATGAGTCAGGTGCTCTACACAAAGTACACCTGCTGTGTGCCAGAAGTTCTGTCAGCAAGATAATACATCTTCCTTCCCTCAGTGCTCTGGGCCAGCACCCTGGGATCAGGCAGAGACCCAAGTGATGACAAGTGGGGAGATACTTAGGAACGGAAGAGCAAACTGAGGCTCAAAGAAGGCAAGCCTCTAGCCTAAGTTGCAGAACTGGAAGGAACCCATGTCTGTCATATCACCGGGGCTGTCTTTCCCCTCTGCCATGCTGCTCCACCCTCATTCACAAGGGACAACGCCCTGTTAATCCAGGGATACTTATAAAGATGTAATCTCAGGCAAAGTGGTGACCCCAATGGGGAGATACCTTGAGGTCTTTGTATCATCACATGGATCATACACCCATATTCAGGATGTATCACCCAAAGGATCTTCAATGAATGCACCATCTCTTCCTGGCCCTGTGGGGTGTCTCTGGTGAGAGAAAACTTGAAGGATGGGGCTCCTGGCAGAGCTGCTGATCAGGAAAGTAGTGTGGGGAGGAAGGAGTCCTAACACTGGTGGGATGCTGGGGAGACCCTAAACCTCCTCCCCCAACACTGACCAGGGGAATTAAGTGGAAGATCCTAAACTGTCAGTGGGGTGGGGTGCACCCTGCCCCCAGAATTTCCTTCCCCTCCATAGATTTCACCTCCTGACAGTTCCATTCACATCAGGGTTAGGCAGGCAAAGCCAGAATATGATAAACCAAGCAGCGTCCTGGGACATGCAAGAGAAAGAGTCCCAGTGCTCAGAGGAGTCAGCTCACTGTGGACCTACTGTGTGCTGGGAATAGGCAGGCAGCCTAGAGTAGTAATTGTAGCCACCACACCAGCATTTACCAACATAAGCCACTGAAGCTGTTTTAAGTCCCTTCCCTGGGTAGGGAAGACCCCTGGAGAAGGGACTGGCTGCCCACTCCAGTATTTTTGCCTTGAGAATTCCATGGACAGAGGATCCTGGTGGTCTACAGTCCATAGTGTTGTAAAGAGCTGGACACAACTGAGAGACTAACACACACACAAGTATATTAACTTTTTTTTGTTTTATACAGTTGAGGAAACTGAGACTTGAAAATCATGTGAGTGACTCACACAAAGCCATACAGCTGAGGGAACCACGCTCTGCCCAGGCTTCACAGTGGGTACTCTGAACCACTAAGCTCTTCCTCTTTCATATTTGTAAATGGGCATTTCATTAGCACCACTTTCCAAGATGGTGGAAATCACTGAAAGAGACAACACATATAAAACAGATAGGATGGAGGAAGGGCTCAATAAAGGAAGTCATTATTGCTGTTGTCATTGTTTTTGTTGTAATTATCTGGCAGCCCTGCAAGATCAAATTCACTACCTGTTTTTACAGAAGAGGAGCAGGAAATTTCAGGGAGGTGAAGCAACTTGCTCCACCTCACCAGCAATTTAGGTAAATGTGACAGGAAGGGGGACAGCAAAGCCTGGCACATAGTACCTACTCATTAAATATCTGGGGAAGAAATATTTTTGAATTATGGTTGGTAGAATCAGTGAATGCAGAATCCACAGATACAGAAGGCTCCCTGTATTTGTCTTTCTCTAACATTTAATTTAGCAAATGCCCTCACGTTGTTCCATCCACATTGTCACAAAGGAGCAAGCTTTCATCTTTCTCATGACTGAATAGTATTCTAATGTATACCATATTTTCTTCATCCATTGATGGAGAGTTAGGCTGTTTCCGTATCTTGTCTGTTGTGAATAATGCTGCAGTGAGAATGGAAGTGCAGATATATCTAACAGATACTAGTTTCAATTTTACTGGCTCATATGGTAATTTTATTTTTAAGTCTTTAAAGAATCTCCATACTGTTTTTCATAGGCATACATGGAACTTACAATATCTGTCATTTAGTATAAGATTTCCAGTTTCTCCCCACGCTCATTGGCACCTGGTACTGTCACTCAGTTCTTCCCCCAGCCATTATTACAGGTATGCATTGATACATTCCTGTGATCTTTGCATTTCCTAATGACTAATGATGTTGAACAGCTTTTCATGTGCCTATTGGTCATCCATATATCTTCTGTGGTAAAGTGCCTATTCAAATCTTTTGCCCATTTTTAGCTTTAAAAATTCTTAATTAAATTTTTATTGGCATATAATTGATTTACAATGTTGTATTTAGTTACAAATGCACACCAAAATGAATCAGTTGTACATATATCCACTCTTTTGTAGATTCTTTGCCCAGATAAGCCATTACAGGGTATTGAGTAGAATTCCCTATGCTTGCCCATTAATTTGGGGTCTTCTGATTATTGTATTTTACATAAAGATCCTTCATGAGAGATGTAATTTGTAGATGTTTTTCCCTAGTGTATGGCTTGTCTTGACATTATCTTAAGTTTCTTTCACAGAGAAATATTCAGAAATTTTATAATGTCCAATTTTTTTCTTTTTATGATTATACTTGTTCTGTGCTGTGCTTAGTCACTCAGTCGTGTCCAACTCTTTGCAACCCAATGGACTGCAGCCTGCCATCCATGGGATTGTCCAGGCAAGAATACTGGAGTGGGTTACTGTGCCCTCCTCCAGATATGATTATGTTTATGGTACTAAATATAAGAACTCTTTGTCTAACCTGAGGCCACAAAGATACCCTTATATATTTTCTTCTAAAAGTTATACAATTTTATGTTCTTATGTTTTTAGTTCTGTTAAGTTTTATATAAGGTGTGAGGTATGTGTTGATGTTTTTATTTTACATGTGGATGTCCAATTTTTCTAGCACTATTTATTGAAAAGACTATCATTTGCACATTGACTTGCCCTGCTTTTTTTTTTTTTTTGAATTTCTGGACTCTATATTCAGTTGCATTGATTTATGTATCTAGTCTTTGATCAATATTACACTGTTATAATTGATGTTGTACATCTTGAAAGGGGTGTTATAAATCCTTCAACTATTATACATTGCTCTCTTCCAGAAATATATTGGCTATTCTAAGTCCCTTGCATTTTATGTAGATTTTGTGATCAGCTTATCTATTTCTACAAAAAGTCCTTCTAGGATTGGGATTACTTAGAATTTGTAGATCAATTTGAGGAGACTTAACATTTTAATGGGGTTTCCTTGATAGTTCAGTAGGTAAAGAATCTGCCTGCAGGAGATGTGGGTTCCATCCTGGGGTCGGGAAGATCCCCTGGAGAAGGAAATGGCAACCCACACCAGTATTCTTGCCTGGAGAATCCCATGGACAGAGGAGCCCGGTGGGCTACAGTCCATGGGGTCACAAAGAGTCGGATACCACTTAGCCACTGATAGGGTAACAGGGAGGAAGGCCAGGAGTCTCCAAAAGGAGGAAATAGGCTGCAAGTGTCAGACATTTTTCTCTCTTAAGTGGCAGGAAGAAACAAACTAGCGATATTTTTTTCCTTCTCTATACAAATTTAAAAGGAGGTTTCTTTTAAAATACTGTGTTGCCATAATGACACCAGATTTCACCTGAAGGTAACTATTCTCAAACCTTAAGGTAACCAATGCATTTTTCTTATGGAAATGTTTGTCTTAAGCTATGCTAATGTACTATGCATTTACCCCAAACTCTGTCTTCAAGCTGGTTCCACCTAATGGCTCAGAACCTACTTGACAAACCAGTAAGTTATACTCAGATATTGTTCCCCTAATCTATGTAAATGAAACTATTTGTATGGTAATCTGCCCTTCTACAAGATTCAAGTCAATTGTTTTATAGCCCATCTGGTGCCAAGATTATCCCAAAATAAATCTTATGGGTGAGGGGCCTGGTGCCATTCTGCGTTTTAAGACATTCCTTTCTTTCATTAACAGATTGCTAGTGACTATATAACATCCAGCTGAAGACTAGCAGGGGGGTACTCTTTCTGCCTCCTTCTGAGGCCTATGTCAGAAGCTTTCTCTATCCCCTTTATACTTTAATAAAACTTTATTACACAAAAGCTTTGAGCGATCAAGCCTCGTCTCTGGCCCCAGATTGAATTCTTCTCCTCCTGAGGCCAAGAATCCCAGCGTCTTTTCGTTCACCAACAACCTTTCACCACTAAACCACCACCACCCAAAATCTTAATGATATTGAGTCTTCTGCTCTATGAAGGTTTTTAATCTTTTTTACTCACTTGGGTATTTATGGATTTCTTTCATCTGTGGCTTGAAGTTTTCATCCTGGAATTCATGAACATGTTTTGTTAGATTTATACCTGAAAATCCCACTTCTTCCAGTGAATGATTCTTGAAAAATGGTGCGTGAAAACATTTCCCAATTGTTTGCTGCTAGTGTATAGAAAGTGAAAGTGAATGTGAAAGTGAAGTAGCTCAGTCATGTCTGACTCTTTGCAACCCCCGTGGACTGTAGCCTACCAGGCTCCTCCATCCATGGGATTCTCTAGGCAAGGATACTGGAGTGGGTTGCCATTTCCTTCTCCAGGGATCTTCCTGACCCAGAGATTGAACTCGGGTCTCCCACATTGCAGGCAGATGCTTTACCTTCTGAGCCACCAGGGAAGCCCCTAGTGTATAGAAGGATGATTCTTTTATATTTTTCAAGGATTATAAAAGAGGAGGAGGAAGAGAAGGACTTGTAAGTCATGTTCAGGAATGCCTCCTTCTCAGTGGGTTGGCTAATCTTTTTTATAAACATCCATATAGTAAATATTTTAGTGCTTGCAAGTCATGTTCAGGAACTCCTCCTTCTCTTCCTCCCCCTCTTTTGTAATCCTTGAAAATATAGAAGAATTACTTTCTTGCATATCTTTCTAAGATAGGCCATAAGCCAGGCTTAGTCCATAGACCACAGTTTGATAACTCCTGGAATATAGAAATCGAATTAATTTTTGTATATTGAACATGTATCCTGAAGTCTATTGGATCGTTCCTAATGGAATACAAATGATGTTTTTACCTCAGTCTTAAAAAACAAACAAACAAACAAACAAAAAAAAACACTTTCAATTGACCCTGTAAGAAATAAAAAGTTTTAAGTGGTCCATTTTTAAGAATAGCTAGCTTTGAGTGACAGCTTGCTGATTTAACAGCTGATAGCCACAAGGCTTACAAAACTGGAAAGTCCGGGCAAACAAAGGGAGGGCGGGATGCCTAGAATTTTCAAAGGGTTCATTCTGTTGGTGAATTCAAAACACAAGAACGGGAATAGGTGCGAGGAAAGGAGAAAACAAGATGTTAGGGAGGGGCCAGGCCATAAAGAGGAAGGGAACAAACCTAGGAGACATTTGGGAAGATTTTTCACCCCATAATACTCAGCCAGGATTATGGGGGATTTGCGTGCTAGGATTACTTGCTCTGTGCAATGACTGGGTGTACCTGCCCACCAGACACCTGATCTTGCAAGACCATCATCAAAGCCTTGCTTCCTGCTGCGTCTCATGTCTCCAAGTCCATTCTTTTGAGTTTGGGCTGGTGAGCGTCTTTCTCACAACCCCATTTTCCCATTGTTAATACACTATGTTTTCCCCCACTGTGGAGCTAACCCTTCAAAGAGTTATGTACACTTGGGTGTCAAATATCTCCCCTTTCACTAGACAAAGGCTTTGACTTGCCACTAAAGGCTGTGTTGGTGAATGAATGAGACAGAGGGAGGAGGAGAGGTGTGGCCCCTGTGGGGCCCCAGATGGTGCTGCACCTGTGGGTTTAATTCTCAGTACACACCCAGCCCTGGTCCTGTCACTGGCTGCTATGAGGGTGTCCATTCCTCTCCTGAGTGTTTTGGAGGCTCCTTCTGCTGGAAGATTTGGAAACAACAAGCTCTAAGACATTTGGTCTCCAAGTCACATTTTTTTAAACTAAACCTTTAAAAATTTGTGTTAACAATGTTGTGATAGTTTCAGGTGAACAGCCAAGGGACTCAGCCATACATATTTGTTGTTGTTATTTAGTCGTCAAGTCATGTCCTACTTTTTGTGATCCCATGGACTGCACCAGGCCAGGCTCCTCTGTCCTACGCTACATGTATCCATTCTCCCCCAAACCTCCCTCCCATCCAGGTTGCCACATAATATTGAGCAGGGTTCCTTGTTGGTTATCTATTTAAAATATAGCAATGTGTTCATGTCCATTCCCAAATTCCCTAACTATCCCCTTCCCCCAATCCTTCCCCATGCAACCATAAGTTCTATTATTTTATTCTCTAAATCTGTGAGTCTATTTCTGCTTTGTAAGTTAATTTGTATAATTTCTTTTTAGATTCCACTTATAGGGGATGTCATATGCTATTTCTCCTTCTCTGTCTAAAGTCATGTTTTCTGGTCCTAACAACTCTTCTCTTAATTATCAGCCTGTTGTATAGCGAGGAGTATGAGCTTGGAATCAGTAACATTGTTGTAGCCCATTTTATCATCCTGGGTCAGTGTCAGGTCCATATGCCCTTGCAGACAGGAGATTACTCACCCGCTGTATACCTGGCCAGTGCCTTTGCCCATTAACTAAGCAGACACCTGAATTAGGATAAAAACTCTGTCTCTCCCCCTGCAGGCTCCCTCCTCTCCTTTTGAGTGATGGAGGAGGGAATGGCAACCCACTCCAGTATTCTTGTCTGGAGAATTCCATGGACAAAAGAGCTTCATGGGCTACAGTCCATGGGGTCACAAAGAGTCGGATATGACTGAGCAACTAACACTACTCTTGCAGCTTATCCACATTCACTTTTTTTTGGGGGGGGGAGTGAGAAACACCTTCCTCCTCCACAGGGATGTACTCTATTAATCCCCTCTCAAATCCTCCTACTTCTGGCTGTCAGGAGTGGTCGGGCTATTTTTCAGAACTGGTATCAGCAAAAAATCCCATCCATGGCAAACTGAAGCTGACTCTCATGTCTTCAGGACTTTCCTGAAATGTTCCTTGTGTCTTTTTTTTTTTTTAAACCAGCTTATTTGTTCTCCTGGTACCTCTGCTAAGGAGTTGGCAATATCAGCTTACAGATCTGCCCTGACTCAGTGTGCCTTCAGAGTCTGGTTAAATTTCCTGATCTTTATTATGGTAAGTGAAATACTGCTTTCTGCTTGGCCAGACTTCCCCATCAGTGTGAGTCTCCAGTATGATTAGTTCTTAGTTCCCCCTTGGTTAGACATGGAGGGAAATTGCCTCACTTTCTCCATTTATCTCAGCGCATCTGAGGAAGGAAGCAAGAATGACACTTTTTAAGTCCATTTGAATGCTCCATCTTGTGCTGGGTCCTTTCAGGGCTGGCCAGACTTGAGGGAATGTGTGTGGGGTTGATCTTTATTCACTGCCCACTTCTCCATGTCATTCAGGCTTTTTCTCAAAGGTCCTAGCAGAAAAGAACAAACCTGATTCTATTTTGTATCTATTCCTTTACCTTTAATCTCTGTGCTCTGCTGTCTGTGCTTAGCCTGAAATACACGGTGGTAGCCCATTCTCAAGGCTCTTGTCTTCCAGGCTTGACATTTAAAGGTATAAAACTTTTTATTCATATAGAAGTAAAAAGTTGTGGCATAAAGAATAACATTTGTGTTCCTGGAGGTTTACAGGAACATTGTAACCGGACCTTTGTGGATAACTGCAGGAACAAAGTGTTCTAGCATCATCTAGGAAGCTTGCAACAACCAGTTACACCCCCAACCCTCCTTTGAGAATAAAAGAAGTTTGAATGTTAACTTCAGTAAGATGGTTCTCAGCTTAATTGATGACTCAGTGGGTAAAGAATATGTCTGCAATGCAGGAAACACAGGAGACTCGAGTTCAGTCCCTGGGTAGGGAAGATACCCTGGAGGAGGAAATGGCAAACCACTCCAGTATTTTTGCCTGCAAAATCCCGTGGACAGAGGAGCCTCCTGAGCTACAGTCTAGTCACAAAGAGTCAGACGTGACTGAGCACAAGCACAAGATGGTCCTCTGTGACATCAGTCCACCATCTCCTTGGTCTTCTAGCTTTCCAAATAAAGTCATCGTACCTTGCCCCAAACCTCTGCTCTCGATTTAATAGCCTGCCTGGCAGTGAGGCAGGCTATTAAAGCTTGGACTCTGTAACAGGGCTACCTCCTCAGGGAGGCTCTCTTTGATTGCTCCATTCAGAAGATCCCCCTTGGACACTTTCTAGCAGGCCACACTATTACTTTTCATCATCATTACCACCTTCTTACTTGGTTTTATTTCCTATTTGCTTCCCCCATGAGACATGAGCACACAATCCAGAGACCTTGTCTGCCTCGTTCATTCTGCGTTTGGGCCCCAGCACTGTGCATGGTACAGAGTGAGTGGTTAGGTACAGTTTGTTGTTGAGGAGTGAACTACCTGGGAGGTATAAACCCACCTCTCTGTTTACAGAAGAGGACAGGAAGATTAGAGAGGGCAATCGACGGGCCCAAGGTCATACAGCCAGCAAGTGGTAGAGCTTGGATTTGAACTCAGTTTTGCTGAACCTAGTACTTATTTCTTCACTGCAGCCGAGGAAAGGAGAGACGAAATGCCAGCCAGCAGGCGTTCTGCATGCTTGCTCTAGAGAGACCCCTGACTGATTCCTGGGAAGTGTGTCTTTATGGTGGCACAAAATAAGAACTGCTCACCTGTTTGGGCTCCAAAATCACTGCAGACAGTGACTGCAACCATGGAAATTAAAAATACACTTGCTCCTTGGAAGAAAATCTATGACAAAACCTAGACAGTGTATTAAAAACCACCTTAATAACCAGTGTATTAAAAAGCATAGATATCACTTTGTGGACAAAGGTCCATATAGTCAAGGTTATGGTTTTTCCAGTAGTCATGTACGGATGTGAGAGTTGGATCATAAGGAAGTCTTGAGCTATGAAAAACTGATGCTTTTGAATGGTGCTGGAGAAGACTCTTGAGAGTCCTTTGGACAGCCAGGCAATCAAACCAGTCATCCCTAAAGGAAATCAACTCTGAATATTAATTGGAAAAACTGATGCCAAAGCTTCGACACTTTGGCTACTTGATGCAAAGAGCCAACTCATTGGAAAAGACCCTGATGTTCGGAAAGATTGAGGGCAGGAGAAGAAGGGGACGACAGAGGATGAGATGGTTGGATAACATCACCGACTCAATGGACGTGAATTTGAGCAAACTCCAGGAGACAGTGAAGGGACAGGGAAGCCTGGTGTGTTGCAGTCCATGGGATTGCAAAGAGTCAGACAAGACTTGGCAGTTGAACAACAACAACTGTACCCCTCACTGTGCCAAATACTTATTTCTTTTTAAGATTGTGTTTTAGTGGTAGAAGTTCTAGCAGCTCAATGTGGCTGAAAAATGCACTAGAGACTTCAATTCTACTTTCTCCAATTCCATCATGATGTGCAGATTCTTCTGGATCTTTTCAATGCATATACAAACATGTTTCCTCCCCGCCCGCCCCACACATTCACAAGTTTTATTTATAGAGAGAACCTTTATTCACATACCATTTTGAAACATACTTTTCCCTGCTGTTTCTGCCTGTGTCTAATGGGATGCTTGCAACTCTCTGTGAGGTATTATCAGGTCCATTTTAGATGTGAAGAGTGAGGTTCAAATGGTTGATGTGCTGTGCCCAAGCTGGTGACTCACAGTGACTACCTCCATGTGTCTGATACAGGTTTGCCCTCTGCCTGCCTCTGGGTTGGGGTGGAAGGAGCATGAAGATGGGATAGGAGGCAAGTGGGTCCTCTCTTTCCAGCACTGGCTGAGGAATATTCCATAAGCCAAGCTTGTGTGATTTGGCAGCTGAGATGCTCCTTGTTTGATGAAAGTCCTTTGACAATGACCCAGAACTTTCCTATCAATGAACAGAATGCTTCCTGCCTTCTGTTCTGGTTCCTTTCTCCTTGTACTGAAACCACACACTTCATCTCAGGACTTATTGAAGCTCGGTTTCTTTTATCTTGATGCAGAAGAATTCTGTGAGAGGCAAAGTAACAGATAAAGAGTGAATTTATTAGCTTCGGATGCTTGTGACAGATACAAGCGGGCAGGCAGAAGAGCTTTGCCCTTAGAAGCGAGTAGGCTTTAGTTTCATAAATGAAAGAAAAGTGGTGAAGATCCCCTCCTTACTAATTTTTTTGAGTAAATGTCAAGTTTTCATCATTAATTCCTCCTACAAGTCTTGTGGGGGAGTTTTTGACCCTATATGGTCCAACCGGGAGTGTCATGGTGCTATGTAAAAGAGCAGAAGGCTGGCAACATACACACATTCATGGTGAATCATCTTAGGTTTCAGTATGATGTCACCTTCCCCTAGTTTCTCTCACCTTTCCCCCATATTCCTATGGGAGCTGTGTACAAGAAAGCGGTTTTTCAGAGTCCATAATCTTATAGACATCACCAGGCCAAATGCAGATCTCATATCCATTGTTCTGTGGTATGCCTTATTCCTGATCATATAGACTAGTGGTCTAAGTCTGTTTAGTTTTAAAATATCCTGATTGCTGTTTAGCTGTCAGATGTTCTGGGCATCTCCTGTTTGGTGTCTAGCTTTTGGTGATCTCCATGAGTCCCTCTCTTCCCCAAGTGTGTTTTCTAAACTAGCTGTGCAACTGTCCTCTTCTGTCCCTTTCACTACCACCTGATCTAGGAAATCAGAGGAGCCGCGTGATAGACGAGGAAGTCGGACACTGATTTATTGCTTCCATAAGGGGCCAGAATTTGCTGCCCATGTTGGTCTTCCCAAGTGTCAGTTACATGATGTCAAATGTTAGACCCAGTGTCAAAAGAATAAAACCCACTTGCTTTTTTGTACAGTCTGAGATTTCCACCTTGTTCTGTTCTTGGAAGCTCTCTTTCCTGATTCAGGTCACTGCTCACCCTGGCTCCTGGACTATAGTAGGACCCTCCTCAGGCAATCACTTATCACTGTCTGACACATCCTTGGTCATTTGTGCCTTCAAAGCCCATCTCCCCCCAAGATGTGAGCCTCTTGACAGCAGGAATGGCATCCGCAGTGCTCACTGCTTCATTTCAAGTGAACAAAACAGTGTCCAGCTCTTAATGTTGCTGCTGTTGTTTAGTCACTGGGTAATGACCGACTCTTTTGTGACCCCATGGACTGTAGCCCGCCAGGCTCCTCTGTCCATGGGATTTCCCAGGCAGGAATATTGGAGTGGGTAGCCATTTCCTCCTCCAGGGAATCTTCCTGACTCATGGATTGAACCTGTGTCTCCTGCATTGCAGGCGGACTCTTTATCTCTGAGCCACCGGGGAAGCCCAGCTCATAATACGTGGTGCATAATCATATGGTTATAGCCCCAGGAGATATAGATTTTTCTCTTTATTTTATAGCTGAAAACAACTCTGAGAACCAGAAGGGTGGAGGCACTGGCTTCCTGCATCCTTTGCAGAATCCAGACCCCAGAGTCTTAAAGCAACACTTCCTAATACTTGAAGAAGTGTACACAGTTCCCCAGCAGATCTAGTTAGATGTAGTCCTGAGTCTGTGTTTCCACGTGGGGGTGTGAGATTCTGCATTTACTGCAAACTCTCAGGTGATACTGATGATAGAAGGGGGGTGGTTCAAGGCTCAGAGTTTCAGCAGCTGAACTTTAGAATTCACTCTTTGAAACTTTTCTACTTTCCCCAGATATTTAATGAACAATGTACTGCATGCCAGGCTTTTCAGTAATTTGTAATGTTGTATTTACCTAATTTTCTGGGAGGCTGGAGAAAGTTGTTTCACCTGTTTGGATCCTCTCTGCTGTAAAAACAGGCTCATGGATTTTATCTTGCAGGTCTATTGGATGATTGCATGAAGAACAACCACAACAACAACAGCAAAACAATGACTTGCATTTATTGGGCCCTTCCTCTGTTCTTTGTGCTTTACACTCATGCTCTCCCTTAATGATTTCCACCATCTGTGGAGGTGGTGCTAATGAAATGTCGATTTATAGATACGGAAGGAGCAGAGGTTAGTGGTTCAGGGTACCCAGGGTGAAGCCTGGGCATAGCCTGGTCTGACAGCCGTGTGGCTTTGGGCAAGTCATTCCCCTAGTTTTTTCTCAGTTTCCTCATTTATAAAATGAAAAAATAAAAGGTTAATATACTTAGAGAACTTAAAACAGTTTCCGTGGCTTAAGTGGAAAAATGCTGGTGTGATGGCTGTGGTCCTGCTGTAGGAGGCCTGCCTATTCCCGGCACACAGTAGATCTGCAAACAGGCTCCCAGGACTCTGCCTGGTTTATCATATTCTGGCTCTGCCTGCCTGACCCTGATGTGAATGGGACTGTCAGTGGTGAAATCTACTCCTGCAGAGGGGAAGGAGATTATGCAGGGGTTGGGGGAGGGCGGGTGCACCCCACACCACTGAGAGTTTTAGGATCCTGCTCTTGAATCCCCTCATCAGGGTTGGGGGAAGGAGGTTTGGGGCTCCTGATCCTTCCCATTTTTCCATAAAATCCTCTTTGGTGCCCCTCTCAAGGCTCTCATCCAACAATCCCATTTGCCAGATGGGAAGACTGAGCCCAGGGAAGGTCGACACAGCCCATAGTCACGGTGAGGCTGCCTACTCAGGATATTCCCACTCTTCCCTCCCCTGTGTGGACCCTGTTCCCCATGAGCCCCTTGCAGCCTTACCCTCATGCCTCTAGATGTCCTCTTCCAACTGGGCCCTTTACCCTCTGAATATAATGCAGGTTATCCACAGCCAGGCTGGATTCTACTCTGTTCCCAAAAGTCATGTCTCACCGCAGGCCCTGGGTTGCTTGGAAATAGGACTTGAACTCCTGCCAGGCTGTGTGCCCTGGAGACGAGAGGCTTCATAGTTCTGAGCTTCCTGATTTTGTGCCTAGTTGCTCAGTCATGTCCGACTCATTGTGACCCTGTGAACTGTAGCCCACCAGGCTCCTCTGTCCATGGAATTCTCCAAGCAAGAATACTGGAGTGGATTGCCATTCCCTTTTCCAGGAGATCGTCCTGACCCAGGGATTAAACCCAGGTCTCCCTCATTGTGGGCAGATTCCTAACCATCTGAGCCACCCGGGAAGCCCATCTGTGCAACATGTCCTTCTGGCCCACAGAGAGTCCAGGAGATGTTTCCCCTGCTCACCTGACACCTGAATGTT
This sequence comes from Cephalophus harveyi, assembly GCA_006410635.1. Taxonomy (NCBI): domain Eukaryota; kingdom Metazoa; phylum Chordata; class Mammalia; order Artiodactyla; family Bovidae; genus Cephalophus; species Cephalophus harveyi. The sequence continues at coordinate 269,788 of SJYT01055488.1, forward strand.
TATGCTTTTGCCTGCTGCACCCTGAGCTTGGAAGGGCAGGGGCGGCTGTAAACTTGAGATTCAAAGTCACCCTTTCCCACCCCCCAACTTGTTATCATGGGAGGTACTGAGTCCTGCAGATCCAATTTTCGCACTATGGTACTCTGAGCTGATTTGCAGACCTCTCTCAGTATAGCCCCTCTTACTCCAAAGTCTATCTGGGCAGCTGCCAGGAGTGGGGTGGGGGCGGTAAAGAGGCTGTGGGGATTGGCTGACTGGGCCGCCAAGCCCAGCCTCCCCTAGATCAGAGGTCAGGCCAGGGAGAGAGGCCTTCTATAAGTGGGGGACAGGAATCCGCGTGGCAGCAAGCCGCTCCTGACGGAAAGTGCTAGTGCACCATAGCCAGGGGTGGGGAAGGCTGCCCTGGGCAGTGGCTCCAGGCAATAAACTGGCCTGGGAAATGAATACACACACTCTATCTGTGTGGATGTCTTTCTGTCTCTCTTTGCCTCTCTGTCTTTCCTGTGAACTTCTCTGGTTCTCCCTTTCCTCTCCCAGCCTCAGTCTCTCTCTCTCCCTCTTCCTCTGAATTTCTGTTTCTCCTTCCCCTCTCCCAGCCCCTCTCTGCCTGTCTCTGAGCCCTTCTTGCCCGTCCCCATCACTCCCCATCCCTGCCCCTCACTCCCTTGCTCCTCTCCCTCTTTCCGTCTCTGCCTCACAGCTCACCATCACTGTTTCTTTCTTCATCCTCAGGACTCCACCCTCCACCCCATCTGACCACAGGATGCTGGAGCTGAGCCTGTCCTGGCTGGGGCTCGGGCCGGTGGCAGCCTCCCCGTGGCTGCTGCTGCTGCTGGTTGGGGCCTCTTGGATCCTGGCCCGTGTCCTGGCCCGTGTCCTGGCCTGGACCTACACCCTCTACAACAACTCTCGCCGCCTCCGATGTTTCCCGCAGCCCCCAAAACGCAACTGGTTCTTGGGTCACATGGGCCAGGTGAGTGTGAGCAGCAGGATGGGTCTGGGGGATCGGGTTGGATGGACTTCATGAATAGGCCTCAGGGTTTGGGCTGGGGTCTAGGACAGCAGAGAAGCCAGGGAGGCCAGGGAACCCCCTCTTCCCTCCCTCACTCATTCCTCTGCTCTGCCGTCGAGACCTTCCCCACATCCTGTCTTTCCAGCCCTAGCCTGCTTTGGGGTCCATTTCCTGCCTGCCTTGCACACACTAGTGCACCTCTGAGGCCGGGCTGCACAGAACCTGGTCCCTTGGCCTCTCCAGTTTGCATGGTGGCCTTGAGACCTCCTCAAGGGTGTTGTCCAGGGTCTGCTCTGCATGTGGCCACTTGCCTGTGTCTTTTCATTCTGGGTTATAGCTTCCTTCCAGGAAACAGCTATCACCTCCCCATCCCCACCTATGGCGTAGAGCTACGCACCCCCTCCCCTTTCAGGGACACCCCCTTCTTCTCTTACTCCCTGCCAACCAAGAGGTCCCACTGGTCCCCTTGCCCCATCTGGATAAAGTTGGACAATCATTTCCTCTTTCAGAAGCCTTTTTAGACCTTCCTCTCCTCCACACCTGCCCACCTTGTGCCCCAGACCTTGAACTTTCATTGGCCTTTCTCACGGTAATTGAACAGTGAATTGTCCAATTACTTATTAACCACCTCACAATTTGATGATAGTTCTGGTGAGCAGACATTACAGTGCCAAGTGGAGAGCTGGCATATACTGTAAGCATGCAAAATAAATGCTTGAGGACCTAGGTAATGAACTTTCCATCACCTCCCTTGGTCAAAGTCAAATGAATGGGTATCCAGCACCTTCTGCCTAGCAGCCCAGCTAAGAGATGAATGCAATTTTTCTTTCCTGCCTGGGATGAGAACTACAACTTGGGGGAGGACTTACTGCAAATTTACTGTTTATTATGGCAACATTCAGAAGGGACATAGATTCTAAAGCCTGCAGGGAAGATTTCCTGAGATTCTGGGTCTTGAAATGGTCTCGGCCAAGTCTGGGGGAAGTAGGAATGTTACAAAGTCACTGCAGTTCTGCCGTCCCCTCTAACAGCTTGGCAGTGGGGTCTGGTCTTGGTCACTCTTCCTTTCTCTAGCCCCTCTTTCTCTGTGACCTCAGAGAAGTGACTCTTCCTCTCTAGACCAATCTCAAGTGGTTTGAGTGCTCAGGTGGCCTTTGGTCAGAGGAAAGCAAGTCACAGAGGTGAAAGTGACTTATGTTCACTTGCCAAGAACATCTAGGGGTATTTGTCAGACTTGAATGGGGCATCCAGATGGGGAGGATTCTGAGGTTTCACCAGGAGACAACCCTCCCTTCTACTCGCTTTGGGGAACATGGCCTCTGTTTCTTCTGTGTAAATGGTATGCCCATAGGTTAGACAGGATGCAGAGCCCAGTCAGCAGAGATTAGAGCTGCTCTCCTGATGGATAAACAGAGTTCACATCTGTCCCTTGCAGTAGATCAGGACTGGAAGGTCCTAGGTCTGCAGACCTTTCAGCATGCCAGGAACTGGAGGCTATGTAGATGGAACAGAATATGAAATAAAGTGAGAACAAACCCAGGGAGGAGTCCTGAGGCCACCCTGCTATCCACAAACCTCCCCAGTGGACATCCCTTCTCCCCAGTGAGCATCTCCTTCTATGGCCACCCCTTGGGGCTGAAATCACTCCCAGGTCAAGAAAAACTTGCCTTCTCAAGCCAAGGTCGGCCTCCCTGTGGGCAGAGAGCCTGTCTTTTTCCTGTGCCCTGGGGTATATCTTTGGGGCTTGGAAATGCTCCAGGACCCTCCCTCTCCCAGAGGGAAGGAGGAAGCAGAAGTACCCTCCATCTGTGCCGAATCCCACACACTGTCCACTGCGGTGGCTTCTTGAGAAGAGTGATGGCTGTTACCTTGCTTGCAGTACCCACCCACGGAGAAGGGCATGCGGGACTTCACCCAGCTGGTAGCCAAGTACCCCCAGGGATTTAGGATCTGCCTTGGCCCTGCCATTCCCATCATCATTTTCTGCCACCCTGACATGATCCGGACTGTCGCCAATGCCTCAGGTACCCATGCAGAGCTTGTGATGGTGGGTGCCATGACACACCTCTGGGCTTCCAGCTCCTTCCTGCCAAGCTTCTATCGGGCCCCTACCAACCCCACTCCACTTCCCCTCGTCTCTCTCAGCCATCTTTATATTTCCTTCAAATATTCATCAATACCGTTTTCGTTGCCTCTTCCCTCCTTCCAAAGCTGTCTCTACCCCACCCTGGTGTTCTGAGTGAAGGACACCCTTAGTCTTGAGGTCACATATCTGGTGTGGTAGGTCAGGACTTGGCAAAAGGAAGATGTTGGTTTGTGACAATGCAGAGAAGAAGCAAGGCTCTCTGCTGGGGCATGCTGGAAGGTTTCCTGGAGGAGGAGTTTCTGGAACTGGGTCTGGAGTGATGAGCAGAAATTTTTTCAAGCAGAGAGTAGAGGGATGTTGTAGGCAACCATGGCCTCCCAGACCCCTTTCCAGGTCTGTCCTCATCCCACCCATCCTCTGTCCGAGAGCAACGAAGGCTTCCAGCTGGTGCAGGATCTGGTTTGCTATTTCCATGACATCTACCTCTCTGAAGGGTCAGTTTCTTTGACCCAATCCTGGGGCTTGACCACTTCCAGTTCAGTGCCCTCCTTCTCCGGTGCCCAGGAATCTTCCTGAGGAGACTCTACCATACCCTGGCTCCCTTCCTTTGTCCTCTGCCCCTCCCACCCTTCAACAGTCCAAGCAAGCAAGGGGGACAGGCAGCATGCTGCAGAAACCTTGGCTCTGACATCAGAATGCTGGGTGAGCCTTGGAAGCACCCTGGCTGCCTCTGGCTGCTGAAGTTATCTTTCACTGTTAGTAGTGGGGGAAAAAACCACCCTACTATGAACTTTACCACAAAATCAATTGACTTTGAAGTCACCTTCCTTGAGGGTATATTCAGGCCTAGCTGGGCTCCAGATACTAAATGTCATCAGACATCTGTCTTCATCATTTACTCCCGAGTTCATCTGTGATGGCTTCCTTCTCATTCTGGTTAAGATGAAGCCCAGAAGCTCAATCCCCACAGAATAGTCAGCTCATTCACAAGATATCTAGGAAAATGATAAGATTTCCTTTAATTTCCCTTGCCAGATTCATAGGACGAATTCCTGCATCCGCAAGCCTCTGAGTGCCTGGTATTGGAGGCACAGGGTCCTCTGAGCTATTGTTGTGGGGTTCAGAGCAGTTTAATGGCTAAGAACTCAAGCTCTGTGTTTGGACAGACTTGGACTTCCACCTCAGGCTTACTGTCTATGAGAATGTCAGCAAATTACTTTATTATGTAGAGCCAGAGTTTCTTCACCTGGAATATGGGGATGGAAGAGTAGTTGCATGCAAATGGTGTTTGGGGTCCAAACAGGGAAGTCCCCTTTCTATCACATATCCTTGCATGCTTGCTGAGTTGCTTCAGTCATGTCCAACTCTGTGTGACCCCACGGACTGTAGCCCACCAGGCTTCTCTGTCTGTGGGAATCTCCAGGCAAGAATACTGGAGTGGGGGTGCCATGCCCTCTTCCAGGGGATCTTCCCGACCCAGGGATCAAACCCCTATCTCTTACATCTCCTGCATTGGCAGGTGGGTTCTTTACCACTAGCACCACCTGGAAGCCCATTCTGTACCCAACAGATCCCAGTTCATAAAAGGTGCAGGAGGGACCCTGGGAAGAGACTGAGAACAGAGGAGCAGCTGCTAGAGATGATCCATGGGTGCAGGTGTTGATCACTGCCTTGCCAGTCCTTGCCTCTGGCAGCCTAGAAGATTGCGAATTGGGTCCTCTTTGTTCCTCTCCAGATTTGGAGCTAAGACGAAGGTTTCCTGTACACACAGGGCCTGACCAGCACCTATGGGGATGTGTACTGCTAGTAGGTCAGCTCCTGGAAGGTGATCATCTGCATCTTCCACGCCACCTGCATCAAGCCTGTGGTCTTTGCTCCAGGTAGATGCCTCCCTGGCCACAGCTTGCTTGTTGCCATGGCCAAATGTTACTTTCAGGTGTGTGGGTGACCAGGGTGCAAGCAGAGGGGGGCGTGGCAGAGATACCAATGTCTCTCTCTCACCTGGACCCCTCATCTGCCTGACCTCCAGACATGTCTACTCATGCCTAGGCATGTCTGTGTGATGTGGGATGCATGGCCATGTCTGGTCAGGTTCATGTTTCTCCCTGAACTCTGGTTACAGCTGGCATATGTTATACTAGTGACACCTGATATGTGTTCACACCTGAGCTCAGAGATTCATATCTGAGGCTCAGCTGTGGCCAAAGATATCTGAGACGTGTTAGGGCCTGACTGGTTCTTCTCTGAGATTATCTGATTCTCCTGCTGGTCATGTTTGGGCCACATTTGGGGTCTGTCTGAGGTCTGGGACTCTGGGTCACTCTGAGAAATGCCTGAGACCTTATGTGAGTCTTGTTTGATGATAGGTTTGATGCAGGTTTTAGGGTATGTTTGGGGCACCTGGTTCGGGTATGGTTCAGGTCATCATCAAGTCCTGTCTGGAGCCTGCCTGGGGCACACTGAGGTCAGGTCAGATGGTTTCAGGTCCATGGCAGAGCTGTTGGGTCATATCAGGTTGTGTCATCCATGTTGGGGCCATGTCAGGATATATTAACACATATGGCCATGTCAGATGTCTCAGGAGAGGTCAGTACTGGGGCAGATGTGGTGTCCTTGGTCCCCATAGTGATGTTTTGTAGAGTGCTGGGTTATGCCTGTGTCTTCACAACCTGTTGGACCATGTAGGAGCCATGTCAGGGAATGTTGGGGCATGTTGTGTCATGTTGGGATGTGTCTAAGCACACAGAGTTGTGTCTATGGACTCTGCTCTTTTCTGTTCTTCAGCCTGGTCTGATCCCTGCCTTCTGTCACCTCTCCACCTGGCTTCTGGCTTCCTATGCTCTTGATCCCATTCCTGCTATGGAGGGCTCAGAAAGGACAGATTCCTGGCTGGGATCCTCTATTCCACACAAAATATCCTCCCCTCCCCCTCTCCCTGGCCCCTGATGGTCCTCCTCCATGTCAGCTGCTGCTGCACCCAAGGATGTGATCTTCTATGACTTTCTGAAGCCCTGGCTGGGTGAGTAACTGTTTGTAAAGGGGGTTGGGGATGACCCTGGGGACCCAGGAGAAGGTCTTCCTCTGCTCACTCCCCGAGGCTGTCTCTGCTAGGGGACGGGCTCCTGGTGAGTGCTGGGGACAAGTGGATCAGGCACCGTCGCATGCTGACACCCGCCTTCCACTTCAACATCCTGAAGCCCTATATGAAGATTTTCACCAAGAGCGCAGACATCATGCATGTGAGTCTCTTGAACCCAGCATCCCAGCTGGATTCTTGGGGACAATGGGGACTCAGAGATATCGTTTTGGAATTCTGCCTTTTCTGGGCAGCTTGAGTCCATTGTTCTTTCTTTCTGAGCCTCAGTTTCTTCAGCTGTAAAAATGAGTAGACTGTGATCCCTGCTTTGCAGGGGGTCGAAACATATGAAGCCATGTCTCTGGCACAAAGTAGGTTTTAGTTTCTCTGTTTTCATTAGGGAAGCCTTGAAATCTTGGAACATGTTTGGTGATAATGATGCACACTGTGTAGTGGTTATTCCCGAGTAACACCTTTAAAACAATAAGAGTTTAGTATTGACAAAAGGACTGTGAGCCACTTGGCCGGTCCTTGTGGAGGTGGATGAGGGTGCCCAAGTGTCTGTGATCAGCTGTGGGTCAGATAGGAAGCTTTGCTGAGCTGAAGTTCTGTGCTCTGTCACATTAAGGGCTTGGCTGACTGCAATTTGATCTAGGGCGACCTTGCCTGGGGCAAATGGACTTCCTTTCATGACTGTCTTCCTTTAGAAGGTTTCTGAGGCTTGTTCACATCACAGAAGCAGGGTTCCATCAGATTGAGGGGGAACTGCAATGTCTCTTGGGATTTAGGTTTGGAATGAGCATCTCATTATTTTGAGCATGGTCTACTGGCCAAAGCAAGTCCAGGAGCAGGTCATAAATGAAAGATGGTGAAATAGGCTCCATCTCATAATAGAAGGTTCTGAAAAATTACATTGAAAAGGCTTGGGATATATACATGGGGAAATGAAGGACTAGAAGGCAGGTTTCTGTGAAGCACTTGGGATTTTTCCTACATACAAGCTTCAAGTGAGCTTGCTACTGTTTCATGGATTTTGCCAGAATACATGAGATCCTGGGTCAGAGACAAGGACAGTTTCTTACTTTTGGCACAACAAACAGCACGTGCTTCTAGTTGGTTGCATTCTTCCTCCATGTCATCAAATCCCATGCAGGTGCCACAGGTGGACTTCGATTGCTGCCTGTTCATGTAGCATGTTGTATTACTGGGGGTAGGAGTATAGGTTTAGGGACTCTATGAATTTTATAGAATTAGAAGCAAGCTTGATATTTGTCCAGGGGGAGACATAACCTCACCCCCCTTATGTTACCTATAAATAAAACTCTGCAAAATGGTTAAGGTAAAGAATGTAGAGGTCTTGGAATTTTTTTTTTTTTTTTTGCATACCCAACATTAAAGGGCAGGGTTACTCAGGGTTCATGTAAGACTACTTCTTTCAACATAGGGGACATTTTCTTAATCAATTTATCAAAATAAGCAGGAAGAAAGTTAACATTTGCTGTGTACCCACTTGATGCATTAATGTTACCACAGGATACAAAGATGTTGGAAGCAGAGCCAGGATTTAAAAAACCCAGACCTCCTGACTCCTAGCCATGGAGACTTAATGTCCTAATAGTAACAACTTTCACTCCCACCCAAGCCTGGTTTTTCCTGGAAAGGGGAGCCCAGGCCCAGGATGAAGGGTCTGGGGGACCATCCAAGTGGTTCAGACTGAGGAGAGGCTCAGAGAAACCAGCTTTCAGCCCTAACACTGTTCCCTTCTCTGTCCAGGCCAAGTGGCAGCGTCTGATCACAGAGGGCCACACCCATCTGGACATGTTTGAACACATCAGCCTCATGACCCTGGACAGTCTGCAGAAATGTGTCTTCAGTTATGATAGCAATTGCCAAGAGTGAGTCTTGGTCAAGGGCCTGGGAACATGAGACATAGACCCAAAGGAATAGATGAGGGAGGGGAGACTGGCTAGGACAATCAGAAGGGACTTCCTAGAGGAGGTGGGTCAGAGCTGGACACTGAACAACAGGAAGGGAAAGGAGGAGATATCCTTTTTTTCCCCTCTTTTTAAAAATATAAATCTATTTATTTTAATTGGAGGCTAATTACTTTACAATATTGTATTGGTTTTGCAATACATTGACATGAATCCGCCATGGGGGTACATATGTTCCCCATCCTGAACTCCCTCCCACCTCCCTCCCCATCCTATCCCTCTGGGTCATCACTGTGTACCAGGCCTGAGCATCCTGTATCATGCATCAAACCTGAATTGGTGATTCATTTCACATATGATAATATACACGTTTCAATGCCATTCTCCCATCTCATCCCACCCTCGCCCTCTCCCACAGAGTACAAAAGACTGTTCTATACATCTTTGTCTCTTTTGCTGTCTCACACACAGGGTTATTGTTACCATCTTTCTAAATTCCATGTGTATGCGTTATTGTACTGTATTGGTGTTTCTCTTTCTGGCTTACTTCATTCTGTATAATAGGCTCCAGTTTCATCCACCTCATTAGAACTGATTCAAATGCATTCTTTTTAATGGCTGAATAATATTCCATTGTGTATATGTACCACAGCTTTCCTATTCATTTGTCTGCTGATGGACATTCTAGGTTGCTTCCATAAACAGTGCTGCAATGAACATTGGGGTGCAAGTGTCTCTTTCAATTCTGGTTTCCTCAGTGTGTATGCCCAGCAGTGGGATTGCTGGGTCATATGGCAGTTCTATTTCCAGGTTTTTAAGGAATTTCCACACTGTTCTCCATAGTGGCTGTACTAGTTTGCATTCCCACCAACAGTGTAAGAGGGTTCCCTTTGCTCCACACCTGCTTCAGGATTTATTGCTTGTAGACTTTTGGATCGGAGAAGGCAATGGCACCCCACTCTAGTACTCTTGCCTGGAAATTCCCATGGATGGAGGAGCCTGGAAGGCTGCAGTCCATGGGGTCGCTGAGGGTTGGACACGATTGAGTGACTTCACTTTCACTTGTCACTTTCATGCATTGGAGAAGGAAATGGCAACCCACTCCAGTGTTCTTGCCTGGAGAATCCCAGGGACGGGGGAGCCTGGTGGGCTGCCGTCTCTGGGGTTGCACAGAGTCGGACATGACTGAAGTGACTTAGCAGCAGCAGCAGACTTTTGTATAGCAGACATTCTGACTGGCATGAAATGATACCTCATTGTGGTTTTGATTTGCATTTCTCTGATAATGAGTGATGTTGAACATCTTTTCATGTGTTTGTTAGCCATCTGTATGTCTTCTTTGGAGAAATGTCTGTTTAGTTCTTTAACCCATTTTTTGATTGGGTCGTTTATTTTTCTGGAATTGAGCTTTAGGAGTTGCTTGTATATTTTTGAGATTAATTCTTTGTCAGTTGCTTCATTTGCTATTATTTCCTCCCATTCTGAAGGCTGTGTTTTCACCTTGCTTATAGTTTCCTTTGTTGTGCAGAAGCCTTTAACTTTTATAAGGTCCCATTTGTTTACTTTTGCTTTTATTTCCAGTATTCTGGGAGGTGGGTCATAGAGGATCCTGCTGTGATTTATGTCGGAGAGTGTTTTGCTTATGTGTTCCTCTAGGAGTTTTATAGTTTCTGGTCTTATGTTTAGATCTTTAATCCATTTTGAGTTTATTTTTGTGTATGGTGTTAGAAAGTGTTCTAGTTTCATTCTTTTACAAGTGGTTGACCAGTTTTCCCAGCACCACTTGTTAAAGAGATTGTCTTTTCTCCATTGTATATTATTGCCTTCTTTGTCAAAGATAAGGTGTCCATAGGTGTGTGGATTTATCTCTGGGCTTTCTATTTTGTTCCATTGATCTATATTTTTGTCTTTGTGCCAGTACCATACTGTCTTGATGACTGTGGCTTTGTAGTAGAGCTTGAAGTCATGCAGGTTGATTCCTCCAGTTCCATTCTTCTTTCTCAAGATTTCTTTGGCTATTCAAAGTGTTTTTGTATTTCCATACAAATCTTGAAATTATTTGTTCTAGTTCTGTGAAAAATATCGTTGGTAGCTTGATAGGGGGAGAAGGAAATGGCAACCCACTCCGGTGTTCTTGCCTGGAGAATCCCAGGGACGGGGAAGCCTGGTGGGCTGCCGTCTATGGGGTCGCACAGAGTCGGACACGACTGAAGTGACTTAGCAGCAGCAGCAGCAGCTTGATAGGGATTGCATTGAATCTGTAGATTGCTTTGGGTAGTATACTCATTTTCACTGTATTGATTCTTCCAATCCATGAACATGGTATATTTTTCCATCTATTTGTGTCCTTTTTGATTTCTTTCACCAGTGTTTTATAGTTTTCTATATATAGGTCTTTTGTTTCTTTAGGTAGATATATACCTAAGTATTTTATTATTTTCATTGCAATGTGAATGGAATTTTTTCCTTAATTCCTCTTTCTTTTTCCTCATTATTAGTGTATAGAAATGCAAGGGATTTCTCTGTGTTGATTTCATATCCTGCAACTTTACAATATTCATTGATTAGCTCTAGTAATTTTCTGGCAGAGTCTTTTGGGTTTTCTATGTAGAGGATCATGTCATCTTCAAACACTGAGAGTTTTACTTCTTTTCCAATATGGAATCCTTTTATTCCCTTTTCTACTCTGATTGCTGTGGCCAAAACTTCCAAAACTATGTTGAATAGTAGTGGTGATAGTGGGCACCCTTGTCTTGTTCCTGACTTTAGGGGACATGCTTTCAATTTTTCACCATTGAGGATAATGTTTACTGTGGGTTTGTCATACATAGCTTTTATTGTGTTGAGGTATGTTCCTTCTATTCCTGCTTTCTGGAGAGTTTTTATCATAAATGGATGCTGAATTTTGTCAAAGGTTTTCTCTGCATCTATTGAGATAATCATATGGTTTTCATCTTTCAATTTGTTAATGTGGTGTATTACATTGATTGATTTGAGGATATTGAAGAATCCTTGCATCCCTGGGATAAAGCCCACTTGGTCATAATGAATATGATTTTTTTTTTTTTTGCTAGTGGTTCTCTGTTTACTTATAGTATTTTGCTCCAGCCAATCCCACAATCTACACATTTGATAATAAATGAACATCTTTTTATGTGTTGTTGGATTCTGTTTGCTAGAATTTTGTTAAAGATTTTTGCATCTATGTTCATCAGTGATATTGGCCTGTAGTTTTCTTTTTTTGTGACATTTGTCTGATTTTGGTATTAGGGTGATGGTGGCCTCATAGAATGAGTTTGGAAGTTTACCTTCCTCTGCAATTTTCTGGAAGAGTTTGAGTAGGATAGGTGTTAGCTCTTCCCTAATTCTTGGTAGAATTCAGCTGTGAAGCCGTCTGGTCCTGAGCTTTTGTTTGCTGGAAGATTTCTGATTACAGTTTCAATTTCCATGCTTGTGATGGGTCTGTTAAAATTTTCTATTTCTTTCTGGTTCAGTTTTAGAAAGTTTTACTTTTCTAAGATTTTGTTCATTTCTTCCAAGTTGTCCATTTTATTGGCATATGGTTGCTGATAGTAGTCTCTTATGATCCTTTGTATTTCTGTGTTTTCTGTTGTGATCTCTCCATTTTCATTTCCAATTTTATTGATTTTAGTTTTCTCCCTTTGTGTCTTGATGAGTCTGGCTAATGGTTTGTCAATTTTATTTATCTTCTCAAAGAACCAGCTTTTGGCTTTGTTGATTTTTGTTACGGTCTCTTTTGTTTCTTTTGCATTTATTTCTGTCCTAATTTTTTAAATATAAATTTATTTATTTTATTTGGAGGTTAATTACTTTACAATATTGTATTGGTTTTGCCATACATCAACATGAATCAGCCACAGGTATACACATGTTCCCCATCCTGAACCCCTCTCCCTCAAATCCTGGGGTTCTTCATTTCTTCCTTTTGTAGTTGCTTTAGGTGTAGAGTTAGGTTATTTATTTGACTTTTTTCTTGTTTCTTGAGGTATGCCTGTATTGCTATAAACCTTCCCCTTAGCACTGCTTTTACAGTGTCCTACAGGTTTTGGGTTGTTGTGTTTTCACTTTCATTCATTTCTATGCATATTTTGATTTCTTCTGTGATTGATTAGTTATTTAGCAGGGTGTTGTTCAGCCTCCATATGCTGGAATTTTTAATAGTTTTTCTCCTGTAATTGAGATGTAATCTTACTGCATTGTGGTCAGAAAAGGTGCTTGGAATGATTTCAATTTTTTTGAATTTACCAAGGCTAGATTTATGGCCCAGGATGTGATCTATCCTGGAGAAGGTTCAATCTGCATTTGAGAAAAAGGCGAAATTCATTGTTTTGGGGTGAAATGTCCTATTGATATCAATTAGGTCTAACTGGTCTGTTGTATCATTTAAAGTTTGTGTTTCCTTATTAATTTTCTGTTTATTTGATCTATCCATAGGTGTGAGTGGGGTATTAAAGTCTCCCACTATTGTTTTATTGTTAATTTCCCCTTTCATACTTGTTAGCATTTGTCTTACATGTTGTGGTGCTCCTATGTTGGGTGCATATATATTTATAATTGTTATATCTTCTTCTTGGATTGATCCTTTGATCACTATGGAGTGTCCTTCTTTGTCTCCTTTCACAGCCTTTATTTTAAAGTCTTTTTTTATCTGATATGAATATTGCTACCCCTGCTTTCTTTTGGTCTCTATTTGCATGGATATCTTTTTCCAGCCCTTCACTTTCAGTCTGTATGTGTCCTTTGTTTTGAGGTGGGTCTCTTGTAGACAGCATATATAGGGGTCTTGTTTTTGTATCCATTCAGCCAGTCTTTGCCTTTTGGTTGGGGCATTCAGCCCATTTACATTTAAGGTAATTATTGATAAGTATGATCCCATTGCCATTTACTTTATTGTTTTGGGTTCGAGTATATACACCCTTTCTGTGTTTCTTGTCTAGAGAAGCTCCTTTAGCATTTGGTTTGGTGGTGCTGAATTCCCTCAGTTTTTGCTTGTCTGTAAAACTTTTGATTTCTCCTTCATAGTTGAATGAGATCTTTGCTGGGTACAGTAATCTGGGTTGTAGGTTATTTTCTTTCATCACTTTAAGTATGTCCTGCCATTCCCTCCTGGCCTGAAGAGTTTCTATAGAAAGGTCAGCTGTTATCCTTATGGGAATCTCCTTGTGTGTTATTTGTTGCTTTTTCCTTGCTGCTTTTAATATTTGTTCTTTGTGTTTGATCTTTATTAGTTTGATTAATATGTGTCCTGGGGTGTTTTACCTTGGGTTCATCCTGTTTGGGACTCTGGATTTCTTGGACTTGGGCGATTATTTCCTTCCCCATTTTAGGGAAGTTTTCAACTATTATCTCTTCAAGTATTTTCTCATGGTCTTTCTTTTTGTCTTCTTCTTCTGGGACTCCTATGATTTGAATCTTTGGGCATTTAACATTGTCCTAGAGGTCTCTGAGATTGTCCTCATTTCTTTTAATTCATTTTTCTTTTTTCCTCTCTGTTTGATTTATTTCCACCATTCTATCTTCTACCTCACTTATCCTATCTTCTGCCTCCATTATTCTACCGTTGGTTCCCTCCAGAGTGTTTTTGATCTCATTTATTGCATTATTCATTATATATTGACTCTTTTTTATTTCTTCTATGTCCTTGTTAAACCTTTCTTGCATCTTCTGAACCCTTGTCTCTGGTCTATTTATCTGTAACTCCATTTTGTTTTCAATATATTGGATCCTTTTCACTATCATTATTCTGAATTCTTTATCAGGTAGATTCCCTATCTTTTTCTCTTTTGTTTGGTTTGGTGGACATTTATCCTGTTCCTTTACCTGCTGGCATTTCTCTGTCTTTTCATCTTGTTTATATTTCTGTTTTTAGGGTGGCCTTTCCGTATTCTGGCAGTTTCTGGAGTTCTCTTTATTGTGGAGTTTCCTCACTGTGGGTGGGGTTGAACCGGTGGCTTGTCATGGTTTCCTGGTTATGGAAGCTTGTGTCGGTGTTCTGGTGAGTGGAGCTGGATTGCTTCTCTCTGGAGTGCAATGAAGTGACTAGTAATGAGTTATGAGATGTCAGTGGGTTTGGTGTGACTTTGGGCAGCCTGTATATTGAGGCTCAGGTCTATGTTCCTGTGTTGCTGGAGAATTTGTGTGGTATGTCTTGCTCTGGAACTTGTTGGCCCTTGGGTGATGCTTGGTTTCAGTGTTGGTATGGAGGCATAAGATGAGCTCCTATTGATTAATGTTCCCTGGAGTCAGGAGTTCTCTGGTGTTTTCAGGATTCAGACTTAAGCCTCCTGCCTCTGGTTTTCAGTCTTATTCTTACAGTAGCCTCAAGACTTCTCCATCTATACAGCACCAATGATCAGACATCTTGGTTAAAGATGAAAAGTTTCTCCACAGTGAGGGACACCCAGAGAGGTTCACAGAGTTACATGAGGAAGAGAAGAGGGAGGAGAGAGATAGAGGTGACCAGAAGGAGAAGAAGGGGAATCAAATAGGGCAAGAGAAATCTAGCCAGTAATCAGTTCCCTATGAGCTCCCCACAGTGTGAATCCCTCAGAGATGTTCACAGAGTTACACAGAGAAGAGAAGAGAAGAGAAGAGGGAGGAAGGAGACAGAAGTGGCCAGGAGGACAAGGGGAAATCAAAAGATGAGAGACAGATCCATCCAGTAATCAGTTCCCTAAGTGTTCTCCACAGCCCAGAACACACCAAGAGATTCAAAGCTGAGTAGAGAAGAGAAGGGGGAGGGAAGAGGTAGCGGTGACCTGGTGGAGAAAAAGGAGTGTCAAAAGGGGAGAGAACAGTCAAGCCAGTAATCTCGCTTCCAAGTCAAAATGGGTACTGAAGATTGGGTTCTTAAAGGAACAAAATTGATTAGAAATACCAAAAAGCAAAGATTAAAAATCTAGAGTAGAGGTTGTATTCTCAAAAATATATTAAAGAAAAAAAACAAAGCCATAAAAATTATCAAATATATATGTATGAAGTTTGCTTTAAAAAATAGAGGTTGTCTTTGTGCAAAGTAATAGTAGGTTATAAAAATGAAAATTAAAAGAGTAATAGAAGACTTAAAAATAAAAAAAATTTAATTTAAAGAATGATAATAGTAAAGATATATCTAGGACTTTCTCTGGTGTTGTTGGGGACAATGTGGGGTCAGTTCATTTTCAGATAGTTCCTTGATCCAGCTTATACTTTTCAAGATCTATAGGGCCTTTACTATATAGTTGGTGCTAACTACAGGGTTTTAATCTACTGCACCTGTCACTTCCAAGGCAGTTCCCTCTGATTTCAGTTCAGTTCAGTTCAGTCGCTCAGTCGTGTCCGACTCTTTGCGACCCCATGAATCACAGCACGCCAGGCCTCCCTGTCCATCACCAACTCCCGGAGTTCACTCAGATTCATGTCCATCAAGTCAGTGATGCTATCCAGCC
>SJYT01055488.1:286204-343305 GCA_006410635.1 Cephalophus harveyi
TTTTTGAGATTGCATCCAAGTACTGCATTTCGGACTCTTTTGTTGACCATGATGGCTACTCCATTTCTTCTGAGGGATTCCTGCCCGCAGTAGTAGATATAATGGTCATCTGAGTTAAATTCACCCATTCCAGTCCATTTTAGTTCACTGATTCCTAGAATGTCGACGTTCACTCTTGCCATCTCTTGTTTGACCACTTCCAATTTGCCTTGATTCATGGACCTGACATTCCAGGTTCCTATGCAATATTGCTCTTTACAGCATCGGACCTTGCTTCGATCACCAGTCACATCCACAGCTGGGTATTGTTTTTACTTTGGCTCCATCCCTTCATTCTTTCTGGAGTTATTTCTCCACTGGTCTCCAGTAGCATATTGGATACCTACTCACCTGGGGAGTTCCTTGTTCAGTATCCTATCATTTTGCCTTTTCATATTGTTCATGGGGTTCTCAAGGCAAGAATACTGAAGTGGTTTTCCATTCCCTTCTCCAGTGGACCACGTTCTGTCAGACCTCTCCACCATGACCCGCCTGTCTTAGGTTGCCCCGTGGGCATGGCTTAGTTTCATTGAGTTAGACAAGGCTGTGGTCCTAGTGTGATTAGATTGACTAGTTTTCTGTGAGTATGGTTTCAGTGTGTCTGCCCTCTGATGCCCTCTTGCAACACCTACCATCTTACTTGGTTTCTCTTACCTTGGGCGTGGGGTATCTCTCCATGGCTGCTCCAGCAAAGCACAGCCGCTGCTCCTTACCTTGGATGAGGGATATCTCCTCACCTCTGCCCTTCCTAACTTTCAACGTGGGATAGCTCCTCTAAGCCCTCCTGTGCCCACGCAGCCACAGCCCCTTGAAGCAGTTCCTTCTTCTGTTTGCTGGTCCCTTTGGTGTCTAATTTCCACCCTGACACAAGGGGGTGGTGTTGGACACTTTTTTAGGCTCTCTTGTTCAGTCGTGCTGTGGGGAGGGAGGAACACTGCAGACAAATAACACTGGCACGTGCTTGCAGTGTCTTAGCCACACTGGGTTTGCCCCCTCTCACGGCATGTGTACTTTCCCTGTCTACACTGCTTAGGCTCTAGGTTGCTCTGCCTGGAACTGTCTGAGGCTGGCCCTGGGTTGTATGTACTTCCCAGGTCCAAGCCGCTCAGGTTCAGGAACTCGGGTGCTCCACAAAGGTGCAGACTTGTTTGGGCCTGCGTTTTGTGCCCTTCCCAGGTCCGAGCAGCTCAGGTGACCAGGTGCTTGGCAAGCACGGTCGCTGCGACTTATCACCTCCCCCATCCCTGCTGCTCAGTTTTCTTGGTGTACAATGGGCACTCTCTCTCAGGTGTGCTGTGTGTCTCTTCTGGGGAGCTGATTTCTGGCTGTGATCCTCCCGGTGGATGTCGACCATCCAGTATCCCAAGAAGCCTTGGTTATCAAAGAAGCCTGCTTGCAGTTTGGTAGATGACACCTCTCTAGGGCCACGATTGCCCCCTTCTGGCTCTGGCTGCCCTCGTACCTGTCTCCAGCGGAGGATGGCCCGGTCCACAGCCAGCTAGCTCTGCTCAGTCATTTGTTCTGTGAGCGAGTCTGGTGGTGTCTTAGGTTAGGGCTTTTCGTGGGATAGCTATCCCACAGTCTGGTTTCCTATCTCAAGTTAGTTCCCTCAGATTGCCCTCGGGGCATTCAGGTCTGGTCCTTACTCTAAGCAATGCAACCCGTGCCTCCCTGCCCAGCTCCTGCTTGCTAGTGGTGGATGCAGGCATCTATGCAGTTTCTCCACTGGGAGAGTTACTGTTGGGCACATAATCTGTGGGTTTTGATTATTTATTTATTTTCCCCCCCAGTTATGTTGCCCTCTGAGGTTCCAAGGCTTGCCACAGACTTGCCAGTGAGAGTGTTTCCTGGTGTTTGGAAACTTCTCTCTTTTTTAAGATTCCCTTCCAGGGATGGATCTCTGTCCCTACCTCTTTTGTCTCTCTTTTTATCTTTTATATATTTTTTCCTACCTCCTTTTGAAGACAATGGGCTGCTTTTCTGGATGCCTGATGTCCTCTGCCAATACTCAGAAGTTGTTTTGTGGAATTTACTCAGCATTCAAATGTTCTTTTGATGAATTTGTGGGGAGAAAGTGGTCTCCCTGTCCTATTCCTCCACCATCTTAGTACTCTCCTCCCACTTCTGGAGATATCCTTTTAGGTAGGTAGAATTGCTTGGAAAGTGAAGTTGCTCAGTTGTGTCTGACACTTTGCGACCCTGTGGACTGTAGCCCACCAGGCTCCTCCATCCATGGGATTCTCCAGGCAAGAATACTGGAGTGGGTTGCCATTTCCTTCTCCAGGGGGTCTTCCCAACCCAGGGATCAAACCCAGGTCTCCTGCATTGCAGGCAAACGCTTTAACCTCTGAGCCACCAGGGAAGCCCTTGATAAAAACTAGCAGGCTAAAATGAGCAAAGTGTGTGCAATAGTGAGGAGACACCTTGGAAATAAGTTTGGAGGAGTGGACAGGGTTATATCTTAAAACCTTATGAAACCAAACAAAAAGGATAGGAACTTTATTCTGAGGTTTCCAGAGAGCCAAGGAAGATATTTGAGCACATGAAGGTCATGGTCAAAGTTGAGCTTGGAAGATGTCCAAGAGATCATTTGTCAGATGACTCAAGGCCAACTGTGATAGGCACAACACCATTCAACTGTGTTGACACTGGAAGTAAGGAGAGTAGGGAAGCTGTTATCCCCATTGATCAGCTGGGCGAGGTTAAGGGTCTGAACTGGATGGACAGTGTGGGGAAGGAGAGGGGAACAGAAATGGGGTGAGAAAGGAGAGAAGCCTGATGTCTAAGCTGTGCTCTGGGTGCCTGGGACATGGAGGCAGCTCACAGAGATGGGATGTGGGTTGAGAAGAGTTTGAAGAGCCACATCTCCTGGCTCATCCTTACACTGTATCTGTGAACCATCTGTTTCTGGAGCCTCAGCTTCCTGAAGGGAGGTAGCCCCCAGCTTCTGGGTTTCTGGTATTTTAAGTGGTGGCTTCCCTTCATGCTCTCATCCTTCAGGAAGCCCAGTGAATATATTGCCGCCATCTTGGAGCTCAGTGCGCTTGTGGCAAAGCGGAACCAGCAGATCTTCTTGCACATGGACTCTCTGTACTTCCTCACCCCAGATTGGCGGCGCTTCCACAGGGCCTGCCGCCTGGTACACGACTTCACAGATGCAGTCATTCAGGAGCGGCGCCATACCCTTCCCAGTGAGGGTCCTGATGACTTCCTCAAGGCCAAGGCGAAGACCAAGACTTTGGACTTCATCGATGTGCTTCTGTTGACCAAGGTGGGTTCCTCTGGGATCTGAGTTTAGGAAGTAGAATGGACTTTGATCTGGTCAGAGGACTTAAATAAGATACAGAGGGTACTGGGGAGTCATGGAAGGTGCTTGAGGAAGGGAAGTATGGGTCAGAGAAAAGTTTTATAGATGATCGTGTGGAATACTGTCTGCAGGGACTGCTATGTCTGAAACTGTCAAGGGCCTGAGATTTTAGTCTACTTCCAAGTTGATAAGTTAGTCTCTCTCTCTCTCTGTGTTGTATGTATGCAGAACCTTGGATCAGAGCAGAGCATTAATTTCAGTAGTCAGAGTAGAACTTAGCTCTGGTTCTCCATTTGCAAATTCCTTTCAGGGCACCATGATGCTTTTACCTGTACATGCAGCCATGCTGGCATCACAGCAGAATTGCTTCCAGATTTTGAAATTTGGAGCCCATACAGGACAGCTAATACTTCTGCCCCTTCTTCCCTAAAGTGGGTATGGAAAGATATATGGATAGGCATAGGAAGACGGAGAGAGAGAGGGAGAGAGGAGAGAAGAAAAGAGAGAGATTGTTTGGAGCTTAAATGAATCATCTTTGGTGAGAAAGCAGTCTATGATTTTATAGGTTTAATACCCATTCCCTATCTCTAGGATAAAAAGATCTTTGGATTTACTCACCGAGCCTGTGAGCAGATGTCTTTGGGGACAATGATCAATCTCTAGCTTCCAAAACAAGTTGCTAGTTGATCATCCTGTAACCCAGGTGGACATTAACTTTTTTTCTCCAAAATCCTTCATCATGTCAAAACATACAAATACTAATGGACCATTGATTCCTATCACCAGGCACAACAAAGGAGTCAAAGAACTGGAGATATCTGGAGTGGGCATAAGAGGTCTAGGAGTTCAGGGTGGGCTTGGGTTTCTGGATGGATGATGGAGATTCAGAGGTTGTTGCAGTTTAGGCTCAGGGACTATGAACTAGTGTGATTCTGGGGATTTTGCTTTCTCTCCAGGATGAAGATGGGAAGGGATTATCAGATGAAGATATCCGGGCTGAAGCTGACACCTTCATGTTTGAGGGTGAGAGTCCCAATGTGGGACTACTTAGAAGGCTGGGTCTCTCTACTCCAGGATGTTGCCAAGGGGACCTTGGACCACTCAACCCCTCCCCATTCTCCCTATGGGAGGGTATTGTCCACTCTCTGGTGCTGAAGTAGCCCAGAGATCCAAACCTTTCTGGATACTCCTTAGGCCATGACACCACAGCCAGTGGCCTCTCCTGGGTCCTGTACAACCTTGCAAAGCACCCAGAATACCAGGAGCGCTGCCGGCAAGAAGTGCAAGACCTTCTGAGGGACCATGAGTCTAAAGAGATTGAGTGGTGAGTGCAAGTCCTTATGGTGCGCTCTGAACCCCTCTCATTGACTCTGTTTCCTGGCTGGGGATAAGGGAAATTTTGTGTGGATTTTGTCATTATTACCTAGTGGGAATAGTAGCAAAGCTCAAAAGCTGGATCTGTTACTCAGCATGGATAGCAGGGCAAAGTTTTCTGGCTTTGGGGACAGAAACTTGGATTTCTGAGATAACTGGTGACAATGTGGGAGGGCAGATGTTGCTACTTAGCACATATTCAGTATGTGAACTTCCCCTCCACTCTTACCTTCCTCTCTAAAAATCACATGTTTTCACACATTCACTCCATGAGTGTTTGCTGACCTCCTGCCCCCTATATCCTCATATTATTTAGTCCAGGATTCACATGGAACCCTTAGGGACTAAAGTCATTCACCACCTGTCCAGGGATACCTGCATCTTCCTCCATCCAGTCCCCATTCAACAAACACTGGTACACTGCCTCCCTCTTCTCAGTTCTATGATATCTCCAATTCTTCTAAGTCTCATTCTGTGTCTTGGAGACTCAGGAAGGACCAGACCCAGTCTTGCCTTCCAGGAGCTCTCAGCCTGGTGAGGAATAGTCCCAGGTCAGAACACTCCTAGTGTAGATGGCCAGGGCGCGGTTTCAATTTAGAGAGGAAAATCGAGATTGGAAAAAATGTCCTCAACTTAGATCTTCCAAGATGAGCAGTAAATATTTTGAGGTACATTTGAGGTGCTCTATGGTCAAGAAATAGCCAGGCCAAAATGAAGAGATGGAGAGTAAGAGGGTGTAGGGGAGAAGGGAAGTGAGAGGCAGGAGGGAAGGAGGGGTTCGATTTGTATATGTGACTGACTGTGTAAGGTAGATTAATTAATAATATCAGCACACACTACTCCAGAGTGTGGAGTGGATAACCAATTTTGGATATTAAAATAGTATAGTTTAACTATAGTCTGAGATTTTAGCATGGAGACCACATGCACATTTTGTTAAATTAACCTTTGAATACTCTCATTGCTATCAGTTCAGTTCAGTTCAGTCACTCAGTCATGTCTGACTCTTTGCGACCCATGAATCACAGAACGCCAGGCCTCCCTGTTCATCACCAACTCCCGGAGTTCACTCAGACTCACATTCATCGAGTCCGTGATGCCATCCAGCCATCTCATCCTCTGTCGTCCCCTTCTTGTCCTGCCCCCAATCCCTCCCAGCATCAGAGTCTTTTCCAATGAGTCAACTCTTTGCATGAGGTGGCCAAAGTACTGGAGTTTCAGCTTTAGCATCATTCCTTCCAAAGAAATCCCAGGGTTGATCTCCTTCAGAATGGACTGGTTGGATCTCCTTGCAGTCCAAGGGACTCTCAAGAGTCTTTTCCAACANCCAAAGTACTGGAGTTTCAGCTTTAGCATCATTCCTTCCAAAGAAATCCCAGGGTTGATCTCCTTCAGAATGGACTGGTTGGATCTCCTTGCAGTCCAAGGGACTCTCAAGAGACTTTTCCAACACCACAGTTCAAATGCATCAATTCTTCGGCGCTCAGCCTTCTTCACAGTCCAACTCTCACATCCATACATGACCACAGGAAAAACCATAGCCTTGACTAGAAGGACCTTAGTCGGCAAAGTAATGTCTCTGCTTTTCAATATGCTATCTAGGTTGGTCATAAGTTTTCTTCCAAAGAGTAAGCGTCTAATTTCATGGCTACAGTCACCATCTGCAGTGATTTTGGAGCCCAAAAAATAAAGTCTGACACTGTCTCCACTGTTATGGAGAGTCATATATTCTACCAGGATGGAGAAACATCTATATGTTCATGTGGTATAGAGACACTAACATTTCTTGCTATATTTAAACCAGGTAGTTGATATCATCATCATCTTTTCTATTATTTCTCATAAGAAAGCTAACAATGTGTGGATATAAATTTCTTGCCCAGTGAACATGGTAACACTACATATGGAGTGTCATATCAATAGGAAAAATGAAGCCTGTTTCATAAAAGCTCTTGTAACAACTGGAGAGCTAGATGGAAAAAATGAATCTGATCTCTTTCTCAAGTCTTATATGAACATAACAGCGACATGAATCAAAGACACAAAATATAAAATAAATGAATCTTAAAGGCTCTAGAGGGCTTCCCAGGTGGCACAGTAGTGAAGAATCCACCTGCCAATGCAAGAGACGCAGGAGACATGGGTTCTGTCTCTGGGTTGGGAAGATCCCCTGGAGCAGAAAATAGCAACCCACTCTAGTATTCCTGCCTGGAGAATCCCATGGGCAGAAGAACCTGGCAGGCTACAGTCCATGGGGTCACAAAGAGTCGGACATGACTGAGTGACTCAGCATGCACAGGCACAAAGGCTCTAGAGGAAGGCATGGGAAATTATTTGTAGTTCTGCAGAAGAGAAGGCCCTATTCTTGATGCAAGTCCAGGAGCTGTACAAGAAGACACTGATATACTGTTACATGAAAAAGATACAGACCAGGGTGTACATTATACAGCATGCTATTAACACTTTATAACTTTCAAAATGCAATACACTCTCCCTGGAAGGACACATAAAACAAAGTTACCTAAGGAAACAGTGAGGAGGGGAAATGAGTGTTGGGCCATGGGGAGTGTGTAGTTTTCTAATTTTGAACTGGTTAACTGTACCATTTATTAAGAATTTAAATCACCACACAAAATGAAGAGGATTAGGGAAAAAGCTCAGTCCCCCTTACTGGATCTTATCTTCAAAGTTTATAGAAGTTTTCTAGTGAATTCTCTTGTTCTCTAAATATAAAATCACTATCTACTAAAAATGACACATTTACCCCCACATTCAAATGGTATTTCTCTCCTCCCCACCCCCATCTAGTTGCATTAACTGTCTGTAGTGCAGTAATAAATAAGAGTAAAAATTGAATCTGTTTCTTTTGCTTCTTACTTATCTACCTTTTGATTTTGTTCTTGTTGTAAAGAATAATATATTTTTATACAAGTTTTTGAATATTTTTATGGCTGGATTTTGGGTATGTTGCTCAGAAAAGCTTCTGAAAACATCAGACTCAATTTCGTCTGGTTCTTCTGTGATACTGCTTTTCTTTCTATCTTTTAAAAGCCATTTAATTGAGGTACAAAGGACAAGAAAAAGCTGTATCATTTATGTATATGACTTAATGAGTTTGGAGATATTTGATCCATCTGTGATTTTGTTCTGGGCAAAGAGGATCTTATGGGGCACCAGGAGGGCTGGTGGTGTGTCTCTGTCTTTGCTCCCTGAATAATTGTTGTGGGGGTTCCTTAGGGACGACCTGGCCCAGTTGCCCTTCCTGACCATGTGCATCAAGGAGAGTCTGCGGTTGCACCCCCCAGTCACAGTCACCTCCCGCCGCTATACCCAGGACACTTTGCTTCCAGATGGCCGGGTCATCCCCAAAGGTACTCACAATGACTAGGGGAGGAACTTCCTGGTGAGAAAGGGAGTCAATGAGGCAGTGAGGACCTAGTTCTGCTGCCCTCTCTTGTTCCACAGGTGTTATCTGCCTCATCAATATTGTTGGGACCCACCACAACCCATCTGTGTGGCCAGAGCCTGAGGTGATGCCTCCCCCACGCCATACCTCTACCATCCCTGTCCATTCCCCTTGAGAGCCCCAGGGGAGACTACAGAATTCTGATTGGCAAATCAGACATCACCTCCCTCCCATTATACACACATCTGCCTCTCTAAGGCTGGACGTCCTGGTAGATCCCACCCAGTAGCCTTGTCTTGTCTTGCCCCCAGGTCTATGACCCCTTCCGCTTCGAGCCAGAAAACATCAAGGGGAGGTCACCTCTGGCTTTTATCCCCTTCTCAGTGGGTCCCAGGTGAGGGTAGTGGGCATCTGAGGTAGGGATGGGGTGGTGTGTTGGGGGTTCTGGGACTGAGATTCCAGACATGACTCTCTGGCAGGGGAGTGGGAAAAATGAAGATGGTCAGAGTTTTGGCTCTCCTTCCCTCCCCTCCCCTGGAAGTTATAGGAAAGTGTTTGGGGGATGACAGTGGGCCCAAGGAGGGGGTCTACATTGTGCTGGGAGTCCTGTTTCCCGGCCTGCTGGTCTGTGTCCCTGACTGGGTTTTCAGTCAGGCTCAGACAGTCAAGCCTATGCAGGGGTCTCAGGCAAGGTTCGTGTTCTCTATCACTGTGGGTGGGGGTGGGAGTTGTGGGCTAGATTCTAGGAGCGATGGGGCCTGGATGAAGGTTCCCAGCACAGTCAGAGACTTCACTCCGGCCCACAGGAACTGCATCGGGCAGACATTCGCCATGACCGAGATGAAGGTGGTCCTGGCGCTCACGCTACTGCGCTTCCGTGTCCTGCCGGGTGAGGAGCCGCGCCGGAAGCCAGAGCTGGTCCTGCGCGCGGAGGGCGGACTTTGGCTGCGGGTGGAGCCTCTGAGCGCAGGCCAGCAATGACACAGCCGCCCCTTCTCTCCTGGAATCCTCCCCGGGTCTAGCCACCTCCCTGAAAATTCCCAGGAATAAAAGCTATGTGGTCACTGCTGCGCTAGTCTCATCAAGGCCAGCAGGGGGCGCTTGGTACTTTCTAGGTTCAACAGGACAAGCGTGGCTGTGAACTTGGGAGATCGGAGGAATGTGTGTGGGAGGGAAGGCTGATGTGGTAGCTGGAAGCTCCAACCTGAGTCATGAGGGTAAGACTACTCGTTAGGGAAGGTTGACCAGAGAGCTTGATGTAGCCAGGGTCAGATTCACTCTCTGCTATTGTACTACCAAGGTCACCATCCCAGTCTGCCATCTGCTAGCTGTTTTGTTTGGGGGAAATCGTTTCTCTCTCAAAGCCTCATTTTATATTACATAATAGTAGCCACGTCATTGTGCTGTTGTGGAGACTGAATAAACACGCATGTGCAAAGTGACTGACTCAATATCTGGTAAGCCTCAGTACTCAATAAGAGTTCATTTCCTCCTTTGCTTATGCGTCACTTTCTCAAATTTAAAATGTTTCAAAGTCATACAAGTCATATTTAAGTTTTGAGACAGGTGGAAACCTGCTGTTGAAGAAAACTATCAGTAGAAGAGTCAGAAAGTAAAAAAAAAAATCCCCGTAGTTACATCTACTACACAGTTGCCAGGGGCTTTAATGTGAAGCTGACCTGAAGTTACGTACTGGAAAAGCAACGTTTTCCCTTCACGACACGACCCAGGATTTCATTTTTGTCTTACTGTTCTAAACACTGCTGTCCTCCACTTCTCACTTTTCACTGAAGTGGAGGTCAAGCAGGTTCACATTAGTCAGAGAAGCTGGAGGTGGCAGGAGTGGGACCACTTCCTTCAGCACCTGGGACAGTAGCTGGCCCAGGACTAGGCACCCCCTGCCCCACGACTCAGGCCCCAGGGGCTCCTGGGGCAGAGCCCTAGTCTCAGACCCTTCAGGAGTCTACAAGTTGGGGGACAGAAGACTTAACGGCTAACTAATAAGAAAGAAACCCTGTAACATAAAAAGAGCAAGTATTTAATATATTCTGAGCTGAAAATCACATTTGTTTTTCTTTGCCTTCAGAGTTCTTATTTAAAATGTTTATCTTGTACCTTAAATGATACCATATCATAGAAGAAAATGTGAATAAAAAAATAAGAAGTAAAACTCACGTCCATAGCCCAAGCATATCAAAGTAATCACTGTTCATATTCTCTCGCACATATTGCCACATTTTAAATGTATATGTAATCCTTATACCAGTAAAAATTTGGCTCTACATCTGAATGTATTACAATTGCATCATGTAATCCCCTTTAATAATGATGTTTTACTGACTACCAAGCACATGAAAGGATGCTCAACATCATTAGAGGTTATTGAAATGCAAGTCAATGCCTGAATGTGATACTGAGAGGGTAACAGGCAGGAAGGCCAGGGGTCTCCAAACAGAGGAAAGAGGCTGCAAGTGTCAGACATTTTTATCTCTCTTAAGCGGCAGGAGGAAACAAACTAGTGATATTTTTTCCTTCTCTATACAAATTTAAAAGGAGGTTTCTTCTAAAATACTGTGCTGCCATAATGACACCTGGTTTCACCTGAAGGTAACTATTCTCAAACCTTGAGATAACCAATGCCTTTTTCTTATGGACATATTTGTCTATGTTAATGTACTATGCATTTACCCCAAACTCTGTCTTCAAGTCGGTTCCACCTAATGGCTCAGAACCTACTTGACAAACCAGTATGTTATACTCAGATAATGTTCCCTTAATTTATGTAAATGAAACTATTTGTATGGTAATCTGCCCTTCTACAAGATTCAGGTCAATCGTTTTATGGCCCATCTGGTGCCAAGATTATCCCAAAATAAATCTTATGGGTGAGGGGCTTGGTGCCATTCTGAGTTTTAAGACATTCTTTTCTTTCATTAACAGACTGCTAGTGACTATATAACATCCAGCTGAAGACTAGCAGGGGGGTACTCTTTCTGCTCCATTCTGATACCTATGTCAGAAACTTTCTCTATCTCCTTTACACTTTAATAAGACTTTATCACACAAAACCTCTGAGCGATCAAGCCTCTGTTTCTGGCCTTGGATTGAATTCTTCTCTTCTGGATGCCAAGAATTCCAGCATCTTTTCGTTCACCAACAACCTTTCAATACCATTTCACACCCACTAGGATCACAAGAATATGAAACAATGGAAAATAAAAAGTTTTGTGAGGATGTGAGATAATTGAAATCCTTATACACTGTGTTTGGAATGTAAAATGGTGCAGCCACTGTGGAAAATAGTCAATAAATCAAACCTCGAATTAGTATATGATCCAGCCATCTCATGCTTAGATAGGTACCCAAAAGAATTGGTAACAGATACTTGTACATGATTCTTTGTAGTGACACTGTCCATAATTGCCAGAAGTCGAATATTTGGGAAACAATCCAAATATCTATTAACAGATGAATGGGTAAATAAAATGAGGTATCATAATAAGGAATATTACTGGGTCATAAAAACGAATGAAACACTGATATATACTCCAACACGAATGAACTTTGAAAACATGCTAAATGAAGGGAGCCGGACACAAAACATCCATATTATATATTTTCATTTATATGAAATGTGCAGAATAGGTAAATCCTTAGAGAGAGATTCATGAGATGGAGGGTGGAGTGAGAAATAGAGAGTGACTGCTATTGGGTACTTTACTCCTTTCAGATGATGAAAATATCTTGAAACCAGACAGAGGAGATGTGGTGGCGGAACAGTATTGTGAATGTACTAGATGCATGAATTTGAACCTTTTATAATGGTCAAAATAGTGAATTTTATCTTATGTGAATTTTGCATCAAGAAAAAATGCTATTTTATTCTATTTTTTTTCTTGCTAATCTGGGTTTTCATATAATAATATATTGTGAACATCCTCCCACAACATACAATCATCATCTGGGGGTCTTTAAAAATCTTTAAATGTTAAATATTCAAGTCACTCTTTATTTTTGTAAATGGCATTATGTTAGGAAAAAGCTTAGTTTGTCTCACTGTGTAAGGATTCTCTTTATGCACTTTGATGGCTTGATATATCACAAGTTACAAATTAAGTTACTCTTAATCACATACCTTTGGGTGTAGAAATTTCACTTATATGTAATAGATACACATACATGAAACACTTTTCGTACAGCATGTAATGCCTGGTGACTCCAGACACTGTTCACTTGGTCCTAGTAACAGAGGTAACTTAAGACTCATGTAGGTTCACTCCTCCAGTCCCCAAGGGCCTGTGTTTATTACCTTTTTTACTGAGAAGGAATGTGAAGTTCAAAGAGGGCACATCAGCTGGAGAATGGCAAAGACCAGCTTTGACCACGAGGCCTCTGACTCAAAGCCCAGTGTTTGCGCAAGTCCTCATTCTGTTACGAAATCAGGAAACAATGGCTGTTATTCCTGCTTGGTGCTGACTCTGAGCCTGGGAGTGTTGTTATAACCTTAACTCATTTAAATTCATTTGAGAAAAGCATGCCCAAATTTAGTTTGCTGGTCCTGATTTGAATCCTGGAACCTGAAGTCCTTTTTTTTTTTTACCAGGATGCATCTGGGTTTTCATAGTTTGTATATGTTGTATCCTGCTGCACAACAGGCAGGGCGTTAAGCATATAAGCATATTACTACTATAAAACTAAGCATTTTTCTTTTTAATTTAAAAAATTTTGAAAATCAAAATTTTTATAGCTTTCAAATTATATTTTATAATTTATCATCACATAAATTAGCAATTGCAATGAAAAACATTTTGCTAGATTCATCTAAGGAAAGGAAACAATTGGTTACACGTAGACTGTGTGTAGCCAAAGGCCAAAGCCTTTGACTGTGGGGATCACAACAAACTGTGGAAAATTCTTAAAGAGATGGGAATATCATTAGACCACCTTACCTGTCTCCTGAGAAATCTGTGTATGCAGGTCAGGAAGCAACAGTTAGACGTGGACATGAAACAACAGACTGGTTCCAAATCGGGAAAGGAGTATGTCAAGGCTGTATATTGTCACCCTGCTTATTTAACTTCTATGCAGAGTACATGATGTGAAACACTGGGCTGGAAGAAGGACAAGCTGGAATCAAGAATGCCGGGAGAAATATCAATAACCTCAGATATGCAGATAACACCACCCTTATGGCAGGAAGTGAAGAAGAACTAAAGAGCCTCTTGGTGAAAATGAAAGAGGAGAGTGAAAGAGTTGGCTTAAAACCTAACATTCAGAAAACTAAGATCATGGAATCAGGTCCCATCACTTCATGGCAAATAGATGGGGAAGCAATGGAAACAGTGAAAGACTTTATTTTGGGGGGCTCCAAAACCACTGCAGATGGTGACTGCAGCCATGAAATTAAAAGATGCTTGCTCCTTGGAAGAAAAGTTATGACCAACCTAGACAGCATATTAAAAAGCAGAGACATTACTTTGCCAACAAAGGTCCATCTAGACAAAGCTATGGTTTTTCCAGTAGTCATGTATGGGTGTGAGAGTTTGACTATAAAGAAAGCTGAGCACCGAAGAATTGATGCTTTTGTACTGTGATGTTGAAGACTCTTGAGAGTCCCTTGGACAGCAAGGAGATCAAACCAGTCCATCCTAAAGGAAATCAGTCCTGAATATTCATTGGAAGGACTGATGCTGAAACTGAAACTCCAATACTTTGGCCACCTGATGCAAAGAACTGACTCATTTGAAAAGACCCTGATGCTGGGAAAGATTGAAGGTGGGAGGAGAAGGGGATGACAGATGGTTGGATGGCATCACCAACTCAATGGACATGGATTTGAGTAGGCTCTTTGAGTTGGTCACGGACAGGGAAGCCTGGCATGCTGCAGTCCACGGGGTCTCAAATAGTTGGACACGACTGAGCAACTGAACTGAACTGAACTGAGACACTGAACAGAACCATTGTTCCTTCTACTCTGCTCTCCCTCTCCGGGTGTTGGGTGTAATATTTCAATTTTTATGTGCCTACACAATCAAGGACATGGTCATGACTGGATTGCTGAGGTGTACCATCTCTTTGGGGAATGTAATAGTTGGGTCCTGATGGGGACCTCAGGTGGGCTACTTTGTCAGGTTTAGGTAGGGACCATTTACAAAATATGAGCTGTGTAAGCAAGAAATACTTCTCGCTATCTGGCTCTATAAGGACTAAATCATTAGCCACTGCAGTCACTAATCAGCACAGAGAACAGGATTGGGTACTCTGTACATTGGGAAAAGAGGCAAAAAATCCCTTTAGATAGTTATACATACACACATATATATATATATATATATCAGGAAAAAATTTTTATGAGCCTGAATTTTGCATCTTGCCATACTTGGAAAAGTACTTCAATGATTAACTGAGAAATCTGTTCCCTGTAAGGTGTATATTGGATTGTCTGTACCCCTTAGCCAAAATCATGTGTATGCTGACCTCCCCTCTTACCTCTTTGGAGTAGTTTCTCAGAGCTATGTGAGAGGCTGTATCCTGGGCTATAGTCCTCAGTAGGGTCTCTGAATTAAACTGAAACTCACTGCTCTTATACTGTGTGTTTTTCATTTCAGTTGACAACAGGACCAAGGGGAACCATCAAGTGTAGCACTCTGGGAGCTCGCATCAGTTAAGAGCTGACACCACCCCCAGGACAGGGAGTAGCTGGTCCTGGAACACAGAGAGATGAGCTGAAACTGCAAGCAGGTGGCCATTGGAAAGGATAAATGTCAATCCTCTAACCCCGTCTGATTGCCTAAAGATGACTTCCACTGACCAAATGTCATCTCCTTTCTCTACCCAAAGAGGCTGTAGGTAGATGGCTAAAAACTCCTGTTGTAACAGGGAAGAACAAATGTGACTTTACATCAGATCCATTCCTTTATCTCTAACCTTCGTGCTGTGTTGCCAGTGCTTAGGCATGCTGACTTTGCACCTTTGTGAAAGAACATTGCCTATAGCCTGAAATATACATGATAGCCCTTTCTCAAGACTTTGCCTCCCAGGATTGACCTTTAAAGCCATAACACTTTTCGTTCACTGTTGTTGTTCAATCCCTAAGTCACTTCCGACTCTTTGCAACCACATGGACTGCAGCACACCAGGTTCCTCTGTCCTCCACCATCTCCCAGAGTTTGCTTAAATTCAGGTCCATTGAGTTGGTGATGCTATTTAACCATCTCACCCTCTGCCTCTCCCTTCTTTTTTCGCCTTCAGTTTTTCCCAGCATCAGAGTCTTTTCCAGTGAGTGGGGTCTTTGCATCAGTGGCCAAAGTATTGGAGCTTCAGCTTCAGCAACAGTCCTTCCAATGAATATTTAGGGTTGAATCTTTAACTGATTTCTTTTAGGATTAACTCTTTGCATCCCAAGGGACTCTCAAGAGTCTTCTCCAGCACCACAATTCAAAAGCATCAATTCCTTGGATCTCAGCCTTCTTTATGGTCCGTCTCTCACATCCACACATGACTACTGGGAAAACCATAGCTTTGACTATGTGGACCTTTGCTGGCAAAGTGGTGTCTCTGCTTTTTAATACACTGTCTACGTTTGTCATAGCTTTCCTTCCAAGGAGCAAACATCTTTTACTTTCATGGCTACAAGCACCGTTCGCAGTGATTTCAGAACCTAAGAAAAGAAAATATGTCACTGATTCCACTTTTCTCTCTTCTATTTGCCCTGAAGTGATGGGACTGGATGCCATGATCTCATTTTTCTTTTAAATGTTGTGTTTTAAGGCAGCCTTTTCACTTTTCTCTTTTACCCTTTTCCTTCATATACAGATAAAATGCTGCAAAACAGAAAACGCTTGTCTTCTTGCAGGTTTACATAAATATCTTGACAACAGCTGCATGGAGAGCTTCAAGAACAAGGGATTATCACATCTCCTCCAGTGTCTGGCTGGACCCAAGAAGTCTACAACAACCAACCACATCACCTGCCTTTCTAGTATAAAAGAAGCGTGACTTCTAACTCCAGTACAATGCTTCTTTGGGTCAGTTGGCCATCTTCCCGGTCTGCTAGCTTTCCAGATAAAGCTACTATTCCGTGCCCCAGCACCTTGTTCTTTGCCTGTCTTGTGGTGAGCAGTAGAAATCTGTACTCAGTAACGCTACTGTAGTCCATTTTCTCAACCTGGGTCAGTTTCAACTCCACATGTTGCTACAGATTGGGGTTCACTCACCTCCTGTGTACCTGGCCAGTACCTCTGCCCCGTGACTAAGCAGACACCTGAATGGAGAGCAAAATTCTGCCTCTCTCCCTATAGGCACTTTCCTCTCCTTTTAAGTGATGTTCTTGGGGGCTCTCTCCATTTGTTTTTGGGTGAGAAACCCCTCTTTCCCCCTCCACAGAGGTGTTCTCTATTGTCTCCTACCCCCACTGAGTGCCGCCACTTCTGAGTGGTTGGAGTGGCCAGAACTAGCATCACCCAATAAATCCCACCAAGGA
This sequence comes from Cephalophus harveyi, assembly GCA_006410635.1. Classification (NCBI taxonomy): domain Eukaryota; kingdom Metazoa; phylum Chordata; class Mammalia; order Artiodactyla; family Bovidae; genus Cephalophus; species Cephalophus harveyi. The sequence goes on from SJYT01055488.1 coordinate 302,813, forward strand.
AGGGAAGTGAATGCAATTTGCAATGGGTCTTTTGGACCTTCCTGAAGTTTTCTTTAGCCTTACCTTTTCCAAAACCAGCTCATTTGTTCTCCTGATATGTATGCCAAGAAGTTGACAGCCCCAGTTTACAGATCTGGTCAGTTCAGGCTCTGTGTGCCTTCAGGGGCTGGTTAGGTTTCCTGACCTTTATTCTGGCAAGTGAGATGCAACAGTTGCTTCCTGCTTGAGTGTCTGGCTAGATTTCATCATCAATGCGGGGTTCCAGTATAGCTGTGTGCATGTATTAGTTGTTCAGTCATGTCTGAATCTTTGTGATCCCATTTTCTGTGTGGCCTTTCAGGCTCTTCTCTCCATGGAATTCTCCAGGCAAGTGTTCTGGGGTGCAGCCATTCCCTTCTCCAGGGGATCTTCCTGACCCATGAATTGAACCGCGTCTCCTGCATTGCGGGCAGATTTCTTACCATCTGAACCACCAGGGAAGGCTAATACCTGCTTTTCCCACATGATGACATGGGGGTGAAACTGCCTCCCTTTCTCTGTGTATTTCAGTGTGCTTGAGGAAGCAAGCAATAATGACACCTTTTTAAAAAGTCTATTTGATTACCTCAACTTGTGCTAGGTCTTTACAGTCCTAGCAAGGCTTTAGGGGGCATGGGTGATGATCTTTATTCAAGGTCCACTCCTCTATGTCTTCAAAGGCTATGTGCTCATGGAGGACTTCCCTGATTGTCCAGTCTAGAGCAGCCCCCCTTGGTCACTTTCTAGCACATCTCACGCTGTTGATTTCACTCACTATTGCCACCATCTGACTTGTTCTTATTTCGTGTTGGCCTCCTCCATCAGACAAGAGTGCCATAATCCAGAGACCTTGTCTATCTTGTTTACTCCATGTCCTGAGTTCTAGCAGAGTGTGTGGTACACAACAGGTGGTCAAGCACAGTTTTGTTGTTGTTGTTGAGCAATCTACTACCTGGGAAAATAAATCTACTTTTTGATTTACAGAGGAGGATATGAGACTCAGAGAAGGCAACTGAACTGTCCAAGGCCACACGGTCAGTGAGGCAGAGCTGAGACTTTGAACTCAGTGAGTTCTGTTGAAGGCAGAACTTGTACTTTCCCAAGAGATGAGTGTTGACATTAAAAACAAACAAACAAACAAACAAAACGTGCACAGTGTGAAAGTTGTGTGTTAGAGTTTTGGGAGAAGCAGGGCAAAATGAGAACTGCAGCCAGGGATAGAGTATCTCAGATAGGTCTGAGGAATTTCTCCAAAGAGGTAGTGGGGAACGGGAATATATGTGATTTTGGTGAAGGGGGAGTTCATGCAATCAAGTGCTTATCTCACAAAAGGTTTTCTGCTAGTCACAAGGAGCTGATATCACCAAGGAGGGTTCAGTGGTTTTCTAGATATGAAGAGATACAGGGGTTGAGATTATGAAGTCAGTTCCTGAAACTATCTAATTATCTAAGGACCTGTTCCATCAGTTTTCCTGGAGCACAAAGTGACTCATTCTCCACCCTGAACTCCCTTCAGGGCGTGTTGAAGGTCAGCAGCCTCGGCAGCACAGGGTTCAGTCTCCACAGAGGCAGCACATTTGCCCTTGGCAAGCCTGTTTGGCTTTGACACAAGGAAATGAAAAGATGAGGGCCTGAGGAGAAGGGGGCAACAGAGAAAGAGATAGTTAGATGGTGTCACCGACTCAATGGACTTGAATTTGAGCAAACTCTGGGAGATAGTGAAGGACAGGGAAACCTGGTGTGTCGCAGTCCATGGGGTCACAAAGAGTCAGACACAATGAATGACTGAACAGCAACAACATGAGGAAAGGAATGGTGAAATTTCAGGCAGCAGGCAGCCTGCATGCTTGTTCTGATCCTGGATAGATGGCAGCTGATGGTCCTGAAGCAGAGTTTTAGTTTCTTGGACAGGAATTGAACTTGGATAGCCTGGGCAACTTCCCTGGTGGCTCAGATGGTAAAGAATCTGTCCCCAGTGCAGGAGACCTGGGTTCAATCCCTGGGTAGAGAAGATCCCCTGGAGGAGGGCATGACAGCCCACTCCAGTATTCCTGCCTGGAGAATCCCACGGACAGAGGAGTCTGGCAGGCTACAGTCCATAGGGTCACAAACAGTTGAACACAACTGAGCAACTAACACGCATGCAGCCTGGGGGTGGGGGGAAACCCTGGGGAATTCCAGCTTCTATAACATCAAGACTTAGAGACTAAGAAGGAAGATGCCCTATTGTCTCTTGCCCCCTTTGAAACATGAATTTCTCTAAGGCAAGCCTGTAAAACACAGGTACAAAGTTTATTATCAGAGACACAGAATAACATGTGGAAAACCACACAGAGAAAGTTTCTTTATTTAGAACAGAAGCAAGGCAGAAGTACAGACCCAGAGAGAAACAGTGCGGCTGTCCCCCCTAAGGAGGAGGAGCATGGAAAAGAGTCACTTAAATCATTTATATGAGCTCCCTTGGTGGCTCAGATGGTAAAGAATCTGCCTGTAGTGCAGGAGACCTGGGTTTGCTCCCTGAGTCAGGAAGATTCCCTGGAGGAGAGAATGGCTTCCCACACCAGTAGGGCAGTTCCTCCAGGTCTTTATTTACCTTTGATCCTTTATCTCATTTCTTTACTTACACCTGACCTTCCCTGTGGTTTTGTCACTCAGTGTCAAGACTCTTTGCAACCACATGCACTGTAGCCCACCAGGCTTCTCTGTCCATGGGATTCTCCATGGGATTCTCCAGTAGTGGATTGCCATTCCCTTCTCCAGAGGATCTTCCTGACCCAGGGATTGAATCCTGGTCTCCTGCATTGTAGGCAGATTCTTTACCATGTGAGCTACAGGGAAGTCCTTTCTACAGGGAAGACCTTCCCTAGGACCCTCCTCTATACACGTGCACATCTTTTTGCCCAAATGGATACAAGTGCAGAGGCCTGGGGGAGGTTCAACAATACCTATTATGGGGCGGCAACCCCTCCCTTATTGATTCTGCATGTGCAGTGGGGGAGACTTCCTTGACCTCAGGAGCTATAAATTTGCTCATCTTATCTCTTTGTTCTAGCAGAGCTAGTTCCTGCCATTAACTTTGTCCTTGGAGTGTTAGGGAAAACAGAGTTGCAATTTACTCTGCTTAGCAAAGTCCAGCTGCTTTGCCCAGGGACCATCTATCTCCTGCCTCAGCTCTAGAGAGATGTCAGGCCGATTCCTGGGAGGTGTGTCTTCATGGCAAGATGAAATAAGAACTGCTCATCCATTTTATGTGCCAGCTGTGTCTTCTCAGTGGCTCGGTGGTAAAGAATCTGCCTGCCGATGCAGGGGATGTGAGTTTGATCACTGGCTTGGGAAGATCCCCTGGAGAAGGAAATGTCACCCCACTGCAGTGCTCTTGCCTGGAAAAATCCCATGGACAGAGGAACCTGGTAGACTACAGTCCATAGGGTCCCCAAAAGGTGGGCATAACTTAGTGACTGGGCAACAACGATGTGCTCCTCACTGTTCCAAATTCCTATTTCTTTTAAAAATTGTGTCTTACTGTTGGTGGGAATGTAAACTAGTACAGCCACTATGGAGAACATTGTGGAGTTTCCTTAAAAAACTGGAAATAGAACTGCCATATGACCCAGCAATCTCTCTGCTGGCATACACACCTAGGAAACCAGAATTGAAACGGACACGTGTACCTCAATGTTCATCGCAGCACTGTTTACAATAGCCAGCACATGGAAGCAGGCTAGATGTCCACCAGCAGATGAATGAATAAGAAAGCTGTGGTACATATACACAGTGGAATATTACTCAGTCATGAAAAAGAATACATTTGAATCAGTTCTAATGAGGTGGATGAAACTGGAACCTATTATGCAGACTGAAGTAAGTCAGAAAGAAAAACACCAGTACAGTACTAACGCATATATGTGGAATTTAGAAAGACAGTAATGATGACCTTATATGCGAGACAGCAAAAGCTACACAGATGTATAGAACAGTCTTTTGGACTCTGTGGGAGAAGGCAAGGGTGGGATGATTTGAGAGCATAGCATTGAAACATATATATTATCATATGTGAAACAGATCGCCAGCCCAGGTTTGATGCATGATACAGGATGCTCAGGGCTAGTGAACTGGGATGACCCAGAGGGATGGGATAGGGAGGGAGGTGGGATGGGGGTTCAGGATGGGGAACACATGTACACCATGGCTGATTCATGTCAATGTATGGCAAACCACTACAATATTGTAAAATAATCAGCCTCCAATTAAAATAAATAAATTAAAAAAAATAAAAATTGTGTCTTAGTGATAGAAATTATAGCAGTTCAGTGTGGGTGATCAATGCATTACAGCAGGGGTCCCCAACCCTTTTGGTACCAAGGACTAGTTTTACAAAAGGCAAATTTCCACTGATGGGGTGGTGCAAGGGATGGTTTCAGTATGATTCGTTCACATGACGTTTTTCGTATACTTTATATGTCTATTATTATTATTACATTGTGAAATATAATGAAATAATTACACAACTGACTTCCCTGTGGCTCAGACGGTAAAGTGTCTACAATGCAGGAGACCTGGGTTCCATCCCTGGGTCAGGAAAATCTGCTGGAGAAGGAAATGGCAATCCACTCCAGTACTATTGCCTGGAAAATCCCATGGACAGAGGAGACTGGTAGGCTACAGTCCATAGGGTCGCAAAGAGTCAGACACGACTGAGCGACTTCACTTTCACTTTCACCATAATACAGATTCAGTGAGAACTCTGAGGTTGTTTTCCTGAAAGTAGATGGTCCCATCTAGGGGTGATGGGATAGTCATGAAAGTGAACGTGAAAGTCGCTCAGTTGTGTCTGACTCTTTGTGACCCCATGGACTATATGGTCCATGGAATTCTCCAGGCCAGAAAACTGGAGTAGGTAGCCTTTTCCTTCTCCAGGGGATCTTTGCAACCCAGGGATTGAACCCAGGTCTCCTGCATTGCAGGCGGGTTCTTCACCAGCTGAGCTACCAGGGAAGCTGGGAATGCCACGAGGAGTGACTAAATAAAGATGAAGCATCGCTGGCTTGCTCTCCCACGACTCACATCTTGCTGTGCGGCCCAGTTCCTAACAGGCCATGGACCAGTACTTGTCCATGGCCGGGGAATTGAGACTATAATTCTACTTCCTCCAATTCCACCACAGTGTGTGGATTCCTCTGTTTTTTTTCCCAATGCATGCACAAAGCATGCACACATACGCACACATTCCTGTTTTGTTTATGAATGGAACCTTTACTCACATACCGTTTTTGAAACATACTTTCCCCTACTCTGTCTATGTTTAATACAATGTTTGCAACTCTCTGTGACATTCTATCAACCTATTTAACACATATGAAGAAAATGGTTCAGAGGGGTGACATCAAGTGACCAGAATAGCTGATCTGATACAGGCTTGCCCACTGAACGGTTCTGGATGAGGGTGGAAGAACCCCTGGAGAAGGCACACTGGGTGAAATGTTTTCAACACAGGCTGGGGAACATTTCATAAGCCAGGCTTCTGTGATTTGGCAGCTAAGAAGTTTTGTGTTTGATGAAAATCCACTGGGGATGCTACAGCTTCCTCAAGTTCTGCACAGAATTTCTTCTCGTGAGTCTGCCTGCCTCCTGTGCTGCCTCCCCTTTCCCTTCTATCACCTGATCCAAGAGTCAGGAGAGCCAGGCCCGTAGACCCTGTCCTTGTGATGGCTGCAGAGACCTGCTGTGGCGTGAGTATTTGGTCCTGGCTACAGAAAATTAGATACCTGCTTAGAGCTTCAATATGGGGCTAGAATTTGCTCTGCATGTTGCCCTTCATAAGAATCAATTTATTGTTGTTCCATAGCTAAATCATGTCTGACTCCTTGCAGCCCCATGGATTGCAGCATTCAGGCCCCTCTGTCCTCCACTATCTCCCAGAGTTTGCTCAAATTCATGTCCATTGAGTCAGTAATGCTATCTAACCATCTCATCCCGTGCAGTCCCCTTCTCCTTTTGCCGTCAATCTTTCCCAGCATCAGGGTCTTTTCCAACAAGTCGGCTTATGGCATCAGGTGGCCAAAGTATTGGAGCTTCAGCAACAATTCTTCCAATGACTATTTAGGATTGATTTCCTTTAGGATTGACTGCTTTGATCTCCTAGCTGTCCAAGGGAATCTCAAGAGTCTTATCCAGCACCATAGTTCAAACGCATCAGTTTTTTGGTGCTCAGCCTTCTTTAAGGTCCAACGCTTACATCCGTAAATGGCTACTGGAAAAACCATAGCTTTGACTATACAAACCTTTGTCAGTAAAGTGGTATTTCTACTTTTTAATATACAATCTAGGTTTGTAGATAATTTAAATTTTAATTTCACAGCTATAGTCATTGTCCACAGTGATTTTGGAGACCAAGAAAATAAAATAAAATCTGCCATTGCTTCTACCTTTTCCCCATCTGTTTGCCATGAAGTAATGGGACCAGATGCCAAAGGTCAATCACAGGCTATCAAATTTTAGCACAAATGTCAAAGGACAGCACCCACTTGTCCTTTTGTGCAGCCCGGATGTTCCACCCAATGCCTGTTCTTGGAGGCTGTTGCTCCTCATTCAGGTCTCTGCCCACCCTCACCCTTGGACTAAGGCAGGATGTTCTCTGGGCACATCACTCACCACTCTCTGACACATCCTTGGTGATTCATTTAATCATTGCCCATCTCCTCACAAGATGTTAGCCCCTTGACAGCAGGGAAGATGTCTGCAGTGCTCACTGCTGCATCCCCGTGCTTGAAATAGGGACCAGCACATAACAATCATGGTTGTGTGAACAGCTCTGAAGGTATAGATTTTTCTCCTTATATTATAACTGAAAATTAGAATTAGCAGGATGAAGGAAGGCACTGTGCTCCCTGTATCCTTTTCAGAATCCAGACTCAGGAGTCTTATGGCGACATTTCCTAAAACTCAAAGCAGTGTACACAGTTCCCCTGGGTATCTATTTAGACACAGTTCTGAGTCTGTGTTTCCACATGGGGGTTTCTGTATGTACTTGCAAACTCTCAGGTGATATGGTGGGGTGGCAGTTTGAGGACCACACTTTCGGCAGCCTAGCCTTAGAACTGCCTGATGCAAACCTTTCTCTCTTTCCCAGTTGTATAATGAGCATTATTATGTGTCAGGCTTTGCAGTCATCTGTACAGTCTTACCTAATTTGCTGGGGAGTGGGAGCAAGTTGCCTCACCTCTGTGAATCTCCAGCTCTTCTTCTGTAAAACTTGGCTCATGAGCTTGATCTTCCAAGGCTGTTGGAAGATTACATCAATAACGACAACAAGAAACAGTGACTTGTATTTACTGACCCCTTCCTCTGTCTTATGTGTTCTACAAGCATTGTCTCTTTTAGTGATTCCTCCCTTTTTCCATGAGAGGTGATGCTAATGAAATGCCCATTTACACATAGGGAAGAAGGAGAGCTTCGTGGTTCAGGCTACCCAGCATGAGGCCTGGGTGGTCACAGCCTGTTTCCATGACATGTGTGACTTTGGGTGAGTCACTCACATAGTTTTCAGTGTCTAATGGAAGCAAACAAGAAAGTTCACACATGAGAAGGCTTTAGACAGCTTCAGTGGCCCCTGTTGGCAAATGCTGGGTGGTGGTTGCCATTTCTGCTCTAGGCTTCCTGCTTATTCCTGGCCCATAGTTGGTCTGCAGTGAATTGAACCCCTGTAGGCAGATGACACCACCCTTATGGCAGAAAGTGAAGAGGAGCTAAAAAGCCTCTTGATGAAAGTGAAAGAGGAGAGCGAAAAAGTTGGCTTAAAGCTAAACATTCAGAAGACAAAAATCATGGCATCTGGTCCCATCACTTAATGGGAAATAGATGGGGAAACAGTGGAAACAGTGTCAGACTTTATTTTTTTGGGCTCCAAAATCACTGCAGATGGTGATTGCAGCCATGAAATTAAAAGACGCTTACTCCTTGGAAGAAAAGTTATGTCCAACCTAGATAGCATTTTCAAAAGCAGAGACATTACTTTGCCGACTAAGGTCCATCTAGTCATCCGATACCAAAAAGGACACCAGTACATACCTACACTCTCAACCTGACACTTCTTCCGACTCGTCAACCTGACACTTCTTAACTACGAAAACTTGACACCACAACCTCTTGTGAGAACTCTCAGGGAACCTGACGTTCCTCTAGGTTAGTCAGGTAAGACTTACTCTAGTCGGGACCCTAAAGAAACCTTCCTTACTACGATTTCGACTTTGAGGTCATGAAACCGATGGAGTACGTTTCTCAACTGAGTAACCTTTTCTGACACTACGACTCTCCCTAACCCCCGTCCTCCTCTTCCCCTGCTGGCTCCTACTCTACCGACCTACCGTAGTGACTGAGCTACCTGCACTCAGACTCACTTGAGACCCTCTACCACTACTTGTCTCTCCGAACCGCACGACGCTAAGTACCCCAGCGTTTCTCAGCCTGTGCTGACTCGGACTGAACTGAACTGAATTGAGGCACTGGGGCTCCTTCTATGTGTATGATGTCATTGCATGGTTTATCATATTCTGGCCTTGTCACTTTAACCCTGATGTGAATGGACCTGCCAGGAGGCAAAGTCTACCCCTGTGGAGCAGAAGGTCATTCTTGGGGGAAGATGCACCCCACACCCCTGAGAACATTAGGATCCTCCACCTGAATCCCCCAGCCAGTGTTGAGGGGAAGGACGTTTGGAGTCTCCCTAGCATTCCACCAGTTCCAGGACAGTCCTTCTCCCCACTTTCCTGCTCAGTTTCTTTGCCAGGAGCCCCATCCTTCAAGTTCTCTGTCATCTGAGAACACAACACACCACAGGACAATTCTAGACAGAATCAAGGAAGGACCAGGAGGGGACACCAGATCCACGGGGTGGTTCATCCTCGATGTGGGAAGATGATCCATGTGATGATACAAGGACCTCAAGATATCTCCCCACTGGGGTGACCATATTGGCTGAGAATCCACCATTATAAATGCCCCCAGATTAGTAGGGTGTCATCTCTTATGAATGGGAGTGGAACAATATAGCAGAGGATAAAGGCTTAGGCTTGGTGGTATGACAGACCTGGCTTCTTTCGAGCTCTGCAACTTTAGGTTAGAGCTTTACCTCTACGAACTTCAGTTTACTCTTTTGTTAAATAGGTATCTTCCCCTCTGCCATCACTTGGGCCTCTCTGCCTGACCTCAGGGTGCTGGCCCAGAGCCCTGAGGAGAAGGTGGTGTATTATCTTGCTGTAAGAACATCCCGCACACAGTAGGATTACGATATGTAGAGCACTGGACATACAGTAGGCATACTATACACAGAGTACTCAGCACACAATAGCTGTGTTTTACATAGATTATCAACATAATATTCATAATTATCAACAAACCTACATAGACAGTAGGTTTTCTTTACATACCACACCTAACACATAGTAGGTGTGCCTTGTGTAGGGACTCAGCACTTAGTAGGCATGCCTTGTGGAGAATCTTCAGTACACCGTAGGCATGTAGAACACCCGGCATACAGTAGACAGGACTTATGCAGAGTCCTTGGCACACAGTAGGTGCACTTTCAGTAGCTCATCCAGAACATATCAGGCACGCTTTATGTAGAGCTCCTGACACACTGTAGGCACGCTTTTTGAGGGATCCAGCACACAGTACACACTCCTCATATACAGTTGTCACAGAGTTGTTTCCTTTATGTGAGCCTTATTTCAGGGTCTCATCCAACATCCAGTTTCCCAGATAGGAAGGTTGAGACCAGAGAGGGTCTTCAAAGCCCACAGTATGAATGAGGGTGGGTCAGAACTCCACTCCGAGCTCTGCCTCTTCTGTGTGCATACTGTTCTCTCTAGGTCCCTTGCAGCCTTACCCTTCATGTCTCAAGATGCCCTCTTCCAACTGAGTCCTTTATCCCCTTGTAATTCTCAGCCGGGTGTGTTTCTCTGCTCCTGCTCCCAGCTGTCATGTCTCAACCTCGGCCCTGGGGTGCTGAGAGGCAGGACTTGAATTCTTGCCAGGCTGTATCACCAGGAGGTCAGAGAGTTCAGGTCTCCAAGCTCCCTGTTTCTCTGCCAAGAAATGTTATATGACACCCTCCTGGCTCAGGCATGGAGAGGAGCCCTGGAAATGACTTCAGACAAGACTGAGCAAGGCCCTGCTTGTGTGATACCTGAATGTTCATGCTTTTATCTGCTGCACTGTGCTTAGAGCCGCAGGTGTGACTGCACACCTGGGAGCCCCCTCATCCTCACCTGTCCCACAGTTTTCCCATTTGGGATGTGATGAGTCCTGAGAATCCAGTGTACAAACTGTGGCCCTGAACCTGTTCACAGGCCTCACCCTTTATTTGGACAGCCTCCAGGTAGGGAGGAGGTAAGCAGGCAGCAAGGATTGGCTGGCTTAGTTTGGACACTGGCAGGTTTTTTCCTGGGTCAAGGTCAGACCAAGCCTTCCCAGGAGGAGCAGGGGAGTTGTGCAGGACAAGCTGCTCTTGGCAGAAGGTGACAGGCTGGGGGTAATAGGGCTGGGTGGCCTGGCCAGGGGTGGGAAAGGCCACTGTCCTAGGCAGGGTGGCTCCAGGGAACAAGCTAGTCTGGGAGATGAGTGGATGTCAGTAGGTAACTAACACACAAACATTCTGTGTATGTGTCTTTCCGTCTCTCTCTGTCTGTGATTTTCCCTCTTACTCTGACTTTCCCTCTTTGAGCCCATGTCTGCCCATTTCTGAGCCTGCCTTGCCCTGTCCCCAGCACTCACCCTGCCCTTCACTCCCTTGCTCCTCTCACTCTATTTATCTCTGCCTCACAGCTCACCATCACTGCCTCTTCTTTCACCCTCAGGAGCTCACCCTTCACCCTGTTTACCCCACAGGATGCTGGAGCTGAGCCTGTCCTGGCTGGGACTCGGGCCGGTGGCAGCCTCCCCGTGGCTGCTGCTGCTGCTGGTCGGGGCCTCCTGGCTCCTGGTCCACGTCCTGGCCTGGACCTACACCTTCTACAACAACTCTTGCCGCCTCCGATGTTTCCTGCAGCCCCCAAAACGTAACTGGTTCTTGGGTCACATGGACCTGGTGAGTCTGGACAGCAGGATGGGTCTGGGGGATCAGGGTGGATGGACTTCCTGAAGTCAGGAATGGGGCTCAGGTTGGGGATCAGGTCTAGGGCAGCAGAGAAGCAAGGGAAGCCAGGGAGCTCCCCTCTTCCTCACTCACTCATTCCTCTGCTCTGCTATCGAGACCTTTCCCACATCCTGTCCTTCCAGCCCTAGTCTGTTTTGAGGTCCGTTTCCTGCCTGACTTCCACACATTAGTGCATCTCTGAGGTCAGGCTGCACAGAGCCTGGTCTCCTGGTCTCTCTAGTCTCCATGGTGACCTTGAGGTCTCCTCAAGGGTGCTGTCCAGGGTCTGCTCTGCTTGTGGTCCATTTCCTGTGTCTTTTCATTCTGGGTTACAGCTGTCCCACAGGAATTGGCTATCAACTCCCCACCCCGACCTACAGGACCACAGCTCCCCATACCCAGGATCCCTTCTTCTAATCTTACCTTCTCTCCTCCCAAGATATCCCAATAGGCTCATTGCCCAACCTGGATAAAGTTCACTCCTTCTTTAAGAAGCCCTCTTAGACCTCCCCATCCTCTGTGCTTGCCAACTTTGTGCCTCAGACTTTGATCTTTGAATTGGTTCTGCTTATGATTAATTAAACAGTCAACTGTCCAATTATATATTAATCACCTTCCAGTTTGATGCTAGTTCTAGGGAGCAGACACTACAGTTGCGTACTCCAGGGCTGGCATACTGTAAGCATGTAAAATAAATGTTTGGTTATCCAGGTGATGAACTTGCCGTTACCCTCTTCTGTCAAGGTCAAAGGAATGAGTACCCAGCTCTTCCCATCTAAGAGCCAGGCTGAGAGATGAGAACATTTTTTCTTTCCTGTCTGGGATGAGAACTACAACTTGAGGGAGGACTTGACTGCAATTTTCCTGTTTATTATGGCAGAGTTCAGAAGCCCAGAACAGGGGGCACTCCAAAGCTTGCTGTGTAGATTTCCTGAGAGTCTGGGTCTAGAAATGGTCTCTGCAAGCCCTGGAGGTAACAAGAATGTTATAAAATTATTGCAGTTCTGCTCTTCCCTCCAAGGGCTTGGCTGTGTGGTCTGGTCTTGATCACTTTTCCCTCCTGCAGCCCCTCTTGCTGTGTGACCTTGGCTGAGTCACGCTCTCTCTCTGGACCAGTTCTCACCAAGTGCACTGAACTCTCACCTGGGGTCCTTGGGGAGAGGGGAACAAAGCCCCAAAGTAAAAGTGACTTATGTTCACCTGCCTAGAGTACCTGGAGCACCTTTGTCAAGCTTGAATGGAGCATCCTGATGGAGGTGACGCTTCTCTAGGAGCATCATCTTCTTCCCATTGGGTTGCATATGGTGTCAGTTTCTTCATCTATAAGTGGCACGATTGAAAGTCGTATCCTGAGGTCGCAGAGGAATAGACAGACAGGATGCACTCTGCACAGAGCCTAGCCAATAGAGAAGGTTTGTAGGTCTGAGTTGCTTTCTTGATTAATGTCTGTCCCTTGGGATCTGCCAGGGCTGGAAGATCCCAGGTCTGCAGACCCTTTACCATGTAAGGAACTGGAGGCCACTTGGACTATCCAGATTATGAAAGGATGTGGGACCCAAACCTAGGGAGAAGCCCTGAGGCCACCCTGCATCCACAAACCTCCCCCATAGGGATCTCCTCCTGTAGGCACTCCTGGAACTGGGACCACTCCCAGGACATGAAAAATCTGACTTCTCAAGTCAAGGTCAACCTCCCTATGGGTAGAGAGCCTGTCTTTTCCCTGTGTCCTGGGTTACATCCTTGGGACTTGGAGATGCTCCATGTCCCTTCTGCCCCCAGAGAGTACAGAGTCTGACACGCTGTCCACTGCAGTGGCTCCATCTGGAAAGTGATGGCTCTTCCTTTGCTTGCAGGTGCCCCCCACGGAGCAGGGCCTGATCTACTTCACTCAGATGGCAGCCAACTACCCTCGTGGATATTTGATCTGGTTTGGCCCCGTTATCCCAATGGTCATCTTCTGCCACCCTGACATGCTCCGGAGCATCACCAACGCCTCAGGTACCCAGGCAGAGCTTGTGGTGGTGGATGCTATGACACATTTGAGGGATTCCAGCTCCTCCTTGCCAACATTTGATGTGGCCCCTACAGGACCATGGCCCCTCCTCCCCTCTCTAGCTCAGCCATTTCCTCCTTTCTTTCATATGTTCATCAGCCCCCATTTCACTGTCTGCTTCTTCCTCACTGTGTTATCTATACCCCACTCTGGTGCCCTGCTGAAAGATGTCCCCCATCTCAGGACTCAGATCTGGAACAGGATATCCCTGACCTGGTGTGGTTGGTCAGGAATTGGCTGGAGGGAGATGGGCTGTGGCAACCCAAGAAGAAGCAAGGTCCTCTGTTAGGGTATGCTGGAAGGCTTTCTGGAAGAGGAGGTGCTGGAACCGGGTCTGGAACAATGAACAGATATATTTGAAAGCAGAGGGTAGAGTGATGCAGTGGGCATTCATAGCATTCCAGGCCCCCTGGCACGCCTGCTCTCAGTCTCACTCATCCCCAGATCCCCAGCAATGAAAGTTTATATCTAGTGCATGATCTGGGCTGCTATTTTTGTGACATCCACCTCTCCAATGGGTCAATTTCTTGACTGTATCCTGTGGCTCAGCCACTTCTAATTCAGGGCCTTCCTTCTCCAGTGCCCAGGAATCTCCCTGAGGAGACTCTACCTCATCCCACCCTGGCTCGCTAACTTTGTCCCCTGCCCCTCCCATCCACAGACAGACCAGGCAAGCAGGGGAATGGGCAGCTTCTGACAGAGACCTGGTTTCCGACACCAGAATGCTGAGTGACTCTGGGCAGGGCCCTAGCTCTCTCTGGCTGCTGAAGTTTCTTTCAGCTGTAGTGGTGGAAACTCAACTCTATGATCTATACAAAGAAAGAGTATCAATTGACTGTAAACTCCAAGGAAGATGTCTTCAGGTCAGCTGGATCTGGGTCTTAAATGTCATCAGAAATTCGTTTTCATCATTTAGTTCTGTGTTCTTCTGTGATGGCTTCCCTCTTAGCCTGATAAGATTGAATCCTCCAAGCTCAACCCCCATAGAAAAGTGAACTCATTAAAAACAGTTTTAGAAAAAGTTGAAGGTTCCCTTTAATTTGCCTGGCTTGGGTCATAGGACCAATTCTCGTGTTCCTGAGAGTCTGATTGCATGTTTTGGCAGGCACAGGGTTACCTGAGCTATTGTTTTAGGGCTTAGAGCAGTTTAGTAGTTAAGAACTCAGACCCTGGATTCAGGCACACGTGGCTTCATGTGTCAGGCATAATATATGTGTGACTGTGGGCAAGTCATTTCAATATTCAGAGCCTCAGTTTCCTTATCTGGAATATGAGGGTGGAAGAGAAGCGAGTTGAACATGGTGTTTGGGATCCACACAGGGAAAGACCCTTCCTATCGCTGCACCTGAAGGGACATCCAACTGTCCTTTATGGAGGGTGTGGGGAAGGAGCCTGAGAAAGCGTGAGGACAGAGGAGCAGCTGCTGAAATTGATTCATGGCTCCAGGTGTGGCTCTCTGCCCTGCAGATCCTTCCCTCTGGCAGCTTAGAAGAGCTTGAATTAGGTCCTATTTGTCCCTCTCCAGATTCAGAGCTGGGAGGAAGGTCTCCTGTACACACAGGGCCTGGCTGGCACTGATGGGGATTCATCCTGCTGGTGGGTGGGGCCCTGGCACGTGATCATCTACATCTTCCACCCGACCTGCATCACCTATGCTCTTTGCTCCAGGTAGATCCTTGGCCACAGCTTGTCCCCGTCATGGTCTGTGTTGCCTCTAATTGGGCGACTGACCATGATGCAGACAGTGGGGGTGTGTGGCCAGGGCACCACTGTCTCTCACTGCAGACTCCCACCTGCCTGACCTCCAGTCATGTCTGTGCAGTGTCTGCTGCACGGCCACATCTAGTCACATTTATGTATCCACACGGATTCTGGTTACAACTGGTGCATGTTATACCTGGTGCCACCTAGTATATTTTATGCCTGAGCTCGAAGATATTCTCAGTCATGTCTGGAGCTCACCTGTGGCCAAGGACATTTGAGGCATCTATGAGTCTCTCTGGTTCTTATCTGAAATGTCATTAGAGATTGTCTGGTTCTCCTGTTGATCACTCCTGGGCCACATGTGGGGTTTGCCTCAGGTCTGGGGCTCAGGGTCACTTTGAGAAATGCCCGAGACTGTGTGAATCCTGCCTGTTTTGGGTCTTAAGGTATGCCTGGCTCACACTTGGTTCATGTCTGTGAGATCATTGTATTCAAGTCCTGTCTGGAGCCTGCCTGGGGCACCCTGGGAACAGGTCAGATGGTCTTCAGGTCCATGGCAGAGCTGTTGCATCATTTCAGGTTGTGTCATGCATGTTGGGGCCATGTCAGGGCATGGTAACACATGGGGCCGTGTCAGATGTCTCAGGAGAGGTCCTCGTGCTGGGGCAGGTGTGGTGTCCTTGGTCCCTGTAAAGGTGTTTTGTAGAGGGCTGGCTGGGTTTGGCTTCCATGTCGGAATGTGTTGGACTCTGTAGGCTGTGTCAAGGAATGTTGGGGCATGTTGTGTCATTCTGGGGTGTGTCTAAGCACACTGAATTGTGTCTGCGGGCTCTGCCTTTGCTCTTCTCTGTGCTGTGGCCTGGTCTGGTTGCTTCTCTCCTCGCAGCTTCCTGTGCTCTTAGTCCCATTCTGCTATGTTGGGCTTGGAGAGGGAATGCAGATTCCTGGCTGGAAGCCTCCACCCCTCATCAGAAGTCCCTCTCCTCTCCATCTACCTGGCCCCTGATTGCCTTTATTCATTTCAGCTGCCATTGCACCCAAGGACATGCTGTTCTATGGCACTCTAAAACCCTGGCTGGGTGAGTAACTGTGAGTGAAGGGGGTTGGGGATGACTTTGGGGACCCAGGAGAAGGTCTTCCTTTGCTCACTCCCCGTGCCTGTCTCTGCTAGGGGACGGGCTCCTGCTGAGTGCTGGGGACAAGTGGAGCAGCCACCGTCGCATGCTGACACCCGCCTTCCACTTCAACATCCTGAAGCCCTATATGAAGATTTTCACCAAGAGCGCAGAGATCATGCACGTGAGTCTCTTGAACCCAGCGTTCCAGCTGGAGTCTTGAGGATAATGGGGACTCAGGAACATCTTGTCTGGAATTCTGGATCTTCCAGTTGACTTTGAGGCCATTGTTCTCCCTTCTGAACCTTAGTTTCCTTGGCTGATAAATAAGTATAGCATGAGCCTTGTTTTGCAAAGTGGTCAACATAATGTAATGGAGCCATGTTCCCGGCACATAGTAGGTGCTCAGATGCGTTAGTTTCTCTTTTTCTTCACAGAAGGCTTGGAATCTTGAGACATATTTTGGGAAAATAATGAATGTTGTATAGTAGTTATTCTGGAGTAACAAATCACTTACAAACAATAACACGAAAGTGAAAGTCACTCAGTTGTGTCGGACTCTTTGTGACTCCATGGACTTTATAGTCCGTGGAGTTCTCCGGGCTCGAATGCTGGAGTAGGCAGCCTTTCCCTTCTCCAGGGGATCTTCCCAACCCAGGGACTGAACCCAGGTCTCCCACATTGCAGGCGGATTCTTTACCAGCTGGGCCACCAGGGAAGCCCAAGAATACTGGAGTAGGTAGCCTATCCCTTCTTAGCCGATCTCGGATAGTTTCACTCAGGTCAAATAGACTTCCTTTTATGCGATTCTCTCCCTTGAAGACATTTCAGGTTTGTTCACTGGCAGAAGCAATGTTCCAACAGACTGAGAAGACACTTCAATGCCCTTTTATTTTTATTTTAGTTTTTAATTGGAGTTTAATTGCCTTACACAGTTGTGTCAGTTTCTGCCATACAACAATGCTAATCAGTCATATATAGCAGCTTCCCCCTAGCTATCTATTTTACACATAATAGTAATATAAACGTCAATGCTATTTTCTCAATTTGTTCCACCCCTTCTTCTCCCTGCTGTGTTCAAGAGTCTGTTCTCTATATCTGAATCTCCATTCCTGCCCCGCAATTAGGTTCAAAAGTGCCATTTTTCTAGATCCCATGAAAAGTGAAAGTGTTAGTCTCTCAGTTGTGTCCAATTCTTTATGACCCCATGGACCGTAGCCCACAGGCTCTTCTGTCCATGGAACTTTCTAGGCAAGAACACTGGAGTGGGCTGCCATTCCCTTCTCCAGGGGTCTCCCTGACCCAGGTATTGAACCTGGGTCTCCTTGCATTGCAAGCAGATTCTTTAATGTTTGAGCCACCAGGGAAGCAAATTATATATATATAACAAAATAATTGTTTTTCTCTTGGCCAATATAAGACTTACTTCACTCAGTGTAATAGGCTCTAGATTCATCCACCTCAGTACGACTGATTCACATTTGTTCCTTTTGATGACTAAGTGCCTTTTACCCATGTACCACAACTTCTTTATCCATTCATCTGTCAATGGGCATCTAGGTTGTTTCCATATCCTGGCTATTGTAAATAGTGCAAAAATGAACATTACGGTATATGTGACTTTTTGAACTAGGATTTTCTCAAGACACTTGCTTAGTATTCCTGGTTTTTAAAGAAATCTCCATACTGCTCTCCACAGTGGCTTGTATTAATTTATAGTCACACTAATAGTGCAAGAGGGTTTCCTTTTCTCCACATCTTCTCCAGCATTTATTGCTTGAGAATTTTTGATGATGGAAGTTCTAACGGGGGTGAGGTGATACCTCACTTTAGTTTTGATTTGCATTTCTCTAACAATGAGCAAGACTGAGCACATTTTTCGTGTGTTTATTGGACACCTGTATGTCTTTGGAGAAATGTCTCTTGAGGGCCTCTGCCCATTTTATGATTGTGTTGTTTGTTTTCCTGATATTGAGCTGCATGGGCTGCTTGTATATTTTGGAGATTAATCCTTTGTCAGTTTCTTTATTTGCAATTGTTTTCTGCCATTCTGAGGGTTGTGTTTTCACATTATACCAGATGGACCTAATTGATATCTATAGGGCAACCTTCCAAAAGCAACAGAATACATTTTTTTTTTTTCCCCTCAAGTGCACATGTGACCCAGGATAGATCACATCTTGGGTCACAAATCAAGCCTTGGTAAATTTAAGAAAATTGAAATTGTATCAAGCATTTTTTCTGACCCTTATGCTCTGTGGTTAGATATCAATTATAGAAAAAACCCGCAAAAAACACAAACACAATCAAAAAAATACCTAGAAACCAGTGACACTGAAAACATGACAGCTTGAAATCTATGGGATACAACAAAGCAGTTCTAAGAACTGCTTTTCAAGCCTACCTCAAAAAAACAAGAAAAATATCAAATAAACAACCTAACATTACACCTAAAGCAAATAGAAAGGAAGAACAACAAACCCCCAAAGTTAGTGGAAGGAAAGAAATCAGAGAGATTAAAGCTGAAATAAAAAAGAAATGAAGAGAAAAGTACCAAAGAGCAACAAAACTAAAGGTGTTTCTTTGAGAAGATAAATAAAGTTGATAAACCATTAGCTAGACTTCTCAGGAAAGAAGAGGGAAGACTCAAATTGATAAAATTAGAATTGAAAAAGAAGTTACAACAGACAATGCAGAAATGCAATGCTTTTTGGGGTCTTGGTTTGGGGTACCCTGAAAGTGAAAGTCACTCAGTTGTGCCCAACTCTTTGCAACCCCATGGACTATACTGTCCATGGAATTCTCTAGGCCAGAATACTGGAGTGGGTAGCCTTTTCCTTCTCCAAGGGATCTTCCTAACCCAGGTCTCCCACACTGCAGGCAGATTCTTTATCAGCTGAGCCACAAGGGAAGCCCAAGAATATAGGAGTTGGTAGCCTATCCCTTCTCCAGTGGATTTTCCCAACCCAGGAATCGAACTGGGGTCTCCTGCATTGCAGGTGGATTCTTCACCAAGTGAACTATCAGGGAAGCCTATGGGGCACCCTAGTCATCATTTTTCTCAGGTTATTGGCCAAAGCAGGTCCAAGGCTAACTCAGAATCAAAGGATGGTGAAATAAGCTCCATGCCCTATTATAATCTACTTAAAAATTACATTGCAAAGGGTATGTGTGTGTATGTATATATATATATATATATA
This sequence comes from Cephalophus harveyi, assembly GCA_006410635.1. Lineage (NCBI taxonomy): Eukaryota > Metazoa > Chordata > Mammalia > Artiodactyla > Bovidae > Cephalophus > Cephalophus harveyi. Next base: position 322,034 of record SJYT01055488.1, read on the forward strand.
TATATATATATATATATGGAATTGAAGAACTAAGGAATTTTGTGAAGTGCTTGGGACTTTTCTATACTTGCAAATGGACAAGTAAGCTTGTTACTGTTTCATGGATTCTGCCATTAGACACAAGAGTCCTGAGTCACAGACAAAGGATACTTTATTACTCTTGGCTCAGTAAATGGCATGTGCTTCCTGTTGGTTTGTATTCTTTCTCCAAGTAATCAAATTCCATGAGGATGACACAGGTGGGCTTCAACTGGTGCCTGCTCGTGTAGTATGTTGTATTACAGTGGGGAGAACTACTAGGTTTAGGGACTCTCTGACTTTTAGAACTAGAAGCAAGACTGATATTTTTCCAGGAGGACACATTACCTTACTTCTCAAGGTTGTTTACTACAAATGCAACTCTGAGAATTGGCCCAGGTAAAGAACATCAGGGTCTTCCAATTTTTTCAGCAAAAAGCAAGAATATGCTTGGTATACTAAAGGGATACTTGGGATACTTGGGATACTCAAGGCCCATGGAGGACCTTGGCCTTTCTCAACATAGGGGACAGCTTCCTAATCAGCTTTTAACAATGAAGATGATGAAAGCAAGATTTATTGAGCATTGGATTCATGTCATAAATTGATCAAGAATATACAGAGAGCAGGAGGCTGAGTCAGGATTTAAATTCAGGTCTCTTGACTTCCAGTGATGAGAACTTCACATTCTATAAGTAACAGCATGCACTTCCACTCAGGCCTGATGCTCCCTGGGGATGGTCCTGGAACCAAGAGGCAGGGTCTTAGGGTAGTCCACCCAGGTGGTTGTGAAGAGGCCCCAGCTCTATCTCCTTCTCTGACCAGGCCAAGTGGGAGCGCCTGGTCACAGAGGGCCACACCCGTCTGGACATGTTTGAACACATCAGCCTCCTGACCCTGGACAGTCTGCAGAAATGCGTCTTCAGTTTTGACAGCAATTGCCAAGAGTGAGTTTCATCGCTGGGCCTGGGAACATGAGTCATAGACTCAAGGTAGTAGATGGGGGAGGGAGGACTGACCAGGGCAATTGGAAGGGCTTTCCTGGAGGAGGTGGCTCGGAGCTGGACAACCCAGGACAGGAAATGGAAAGAGAAGGAGCTATCCTTCCAGGTAGGTAGAAATCTTTGATAAAGGCCAGTAGGGTAGGATGAGAAAAGTATGTGCAACAGTGAGGAGACACCATGAAAAAAAAAAGGTTGGAGGAATGAGAAGGTAATATCTTAAGGGAATTCTGAAGTCAGGCTAAGAAGCTATGAACTTTATCTAAGGTTTCCTGGGAGCTATGGAAGGTGTTTGAGCACATGAAGGTCTTGGTTAAAGTTGAGCTTAGACATCTGACTCATGAGAATCCAATAGTCATGTAGACCCTGGATGGTGTTGACACTGGATATAAGGAGACTAAGGAGGGGGCTGGGCTATTGACCAGCTGGGAAAGGATAAGGGTTGAGACAAGTGGACAGTATGGGAAGGAGAAGGGGCAGATACTGAGAAAGAGAGAAAGGAGAGAAGCATGGTATCTAAGCTGTGCTCTGGGTGCCTGGGGCATGGAGGCAGCTCACTGAGATAGGATGTGGGTTGAGAAGAGTCTGAAGAGTCATATCTTCTGGCTCATCCCACACTGTGTCTGTGGGTTATTTGTTCTAGGAGCCTCAATTCCTGAAGGGAGGTAGACCCTGGCTTCTGGGCTTCAGGTTTTAAGTTGTTGCCTCCCTTATGCTCTCTTCCTCAGGAAGCCCAGTGAATATATCGCCGCCATTTTGGAGCTTAGTGCACTTGTGTCAAAAAGAAACCAACAGATCTTCCTGTACATGGACTTCCTGTACTATCTCACCTCAGATGGGCAGCGCTTCCGCAAGGCCTGCCGCCTAGTGCACGACTTCACAGATGCTGTCATTCAGGAGCGGCGCCGCACTCTCCCCAAGGAGAATATTGATGACTTTCTCAAGGCCAAGGCGAAGACCAAGACTTTGGACTTCATTGATGTGCTTCTGCTGACCAAGGTGGGTTCCTCTGGGATCTGAGTTCAAGAGGTAGAAGGGACTTTGATCTGATCAAAGAATTTGAATGGGATGCAGAGGGTCCTGGGGAGCCATGGAAGGTGCTTGTAGAAGGGAGGGATGGGTCAGGGATGTTTTAGAGATGATCACGTGCAGTATAGCCTGTAGGGGACTGCTAAGTCTGAAACTGTGAAGGGCCTGTGATGTGACTCTAATGCAAACTGATAAGTCAGTCTACCACTGAGGTAGGCTCTACATGTATGTACAGAATCTACATATATATATATACAGAATCCTGGAGCAGAGCAGCACATTTATTTCTTGTGGCCATAATAGTAGCTTGAGTAGAATTGTAGCTCTGGCTCCCCATTCCCAAATGCTTATGAGGGCACCATGTTTGGATCACAGTACAAGTACCTCTAGATTTTGACATTTGGAACTTATACAGGGCAATTGATACATCAGCCCCTTTATCCCTATGGAGAGAGGGAGAGGGACTGGAAGAAAGATTATTCTGGAGCTTAAACAAATACTCTGGTGAGAAGGCAAATTCTACAGGTTCTATAGTTTTTATAACCCAGGTTGTAATCCAGCTTGTCAGAAACTTTTTGCAGAAATCCTCTGTCATGTATAAACATGAAAATATTTTCAGATGACTGATTCCTCTTACCAGGGACAACACAGTAGAGAAAGATGTTAAGGAGGAGGCCTATGGAATATGGCCTCTAGTTACAGGCTGAGCAAGGGATTTCTAGGGCTTCAGGTTGGGATTGGGTTCCTATATGCAGTTTTAGAGACTGTTTCACATTAGACTGAGGGGTCCTCAGAACTAATGTGATTCTGGGGATCTTGCTTTCTCTCTAGGACGAAGATGGGAAGGGATTGTCAGATGAAGATATCCGGGCTGAAGCTGACACCTTCATGTTTGAGGGTGAGGGTCCCAGTTTGGGGCTAGAGAAAGGGAGGGAACTTGCTGAATTGACCCTGGACTACCCCATCCCTCCCCATCCTCCCCATGGGCCTTAGTGCAAGGGAGCTGTTTACTGAGGTCCAGCCCCAGTTGGATCCAGGGTATCCAGTTGGATCCAGGGTATCCGAAGCGTGGACGGCGAGGCGAGGGAGATATATAGATTTAAAGAGAGAGATAAGGAAAGAATTTGCAGTTAATAGAATAGAGGAGAGAAAGAGGCTTATATTCTTTGGTTTACACAGAAAATCAATAAAGTCTCAAGACAAGAGACTTGCACCGTTTACATAGGCTGCAGGTGCCCTCCTGGTCTCCTGAGGGAGTGAAGACGCAGGGCGCCTTCCCGTTCAGGTCTTAGAAGCCCAGGCAAATAAGTAAGCACAGCGGACCTCTGTGCTCCAGATGGGAATTAGCCTGAAAAGGAGAGTAAGAAAGAAGAGACGACACAGGGAAACCAGACTTTCCTGGAACTGGTCCTGGTCTGTCTCTTTATTTTTCAGGGAAGCTTTTATACTTTAAGTTGTACATAGAGAGAAATGTAAGAAGCAGAGTCATGCAGGGTCAGCTGCTCTGATCCTTATCTAAAGACAGAGTGTTCTTTGCATATCTTTGTTCTTTGTCTTACTTTTGTTTATAATATCTTCTGGTCTGGAGACTGATGAACATTTTATGGCCCCATCTTTGTTTCTATTGATAAAAGTTAGTCAATCAGAAAACTTGTTTTCCCTTAAGATCTACTTAGTCTTAAGAAAGTGATAAAGTTACATTCTTACATAGCAAGGATACAACGATTTATAACAAATAAAGAGGAGTACAGTGATTTATAACAAAGAGAAACTTCATTAACTCAAAAGTCTAGTATTGCTAACATCAAAACTACTATATTTATTTTTCTACACTACAATTACATTGATTAACATACTCCCAGGTGCCTAAGGATATGGAGGCCTGGCGGCAATCATTAACTCAGCAATGAAACCCTTCACCAACATGATTTTTATCTTTACAAAAACCCTATGCTAACTAAGACTTTCAAAATACTCCAGACTCTCTGTGCTGCTTATGGTTGACAGGTTGTAAACAATCATGTACGTAGTAGCAGTACCTGTCACACAAGCTAGACTGCCAGCAGAGAGGTTTGAGCTGAGACACTCCTTTTATATGCAGGAGACTATTAACTGGAGCTCTAAGTTAATTTTCCAGAGAAAGGTGGTTGGGGATAGCCCCTGTTAATGTCAGAAGAGTGTAGTATAACAGACAGATTTTGGTTTCAGGGGTAGATGCTTGAGCAGATCTAGGGAACACCTTGAGTCTTGATCCACCTTGCCCATCAGGCCTCTTCCGTGTGACCTTGTCATGGGTAGGGTCGGGGAGTCCCTCGAGTCCTGACCTGCCTTTGCCCATCAGGCCTCTTCCTCATGACCTTTGCCATGGGTGGGATCTCCCGTGCTGGCTCCTGGCAGCTGTCCATGCTCTAGTACTGAAGTAACCCAGGGACCCAAGCGGTTCTGGATGCCCCTCAGGCCATGATGCCACAGCCAGTGGCCTCTCCTGAGTCCTACACAACCTTGCAAAACACTCAGAATACAAGGAAAGGGCAGAGCCTCTCTATCCCAGGGACTTGGTGTGTGGACCCTGGGCTACCTCATCCCTACCAATTCCCCCATGGTCCTTACTGTGAGGTTGCTGTTCACCTTTGGTGCTGAAGTAGCCCAGAGATCCAAGTCTTTCTGGATGCTACTCAGGCCATGACACCACAGCCAGTGGCCTCTCCTGGATCCTGTACAACCTTGCAAAACACCCAGAATACCAGGAGCGCTGCCGGCAGGAAGTGCAAGACCTTCTGAGGGACCGTGAGTCTAAAGAGATTGAATGGTGAGTGCAAGACCTCATGGCCTTTTTTTGAACCCCTCTCCTTGGCTCTGCTCCCTGGTTGGGGAAGAGAGAAAATCTTTTTGTTGATTCTTTCACTTAGTTGGAATAGGAACAGAGCCCAGAGGCAAGATCTAGTACTCAGCATGTATAGCAGGGCAAACTGGCTCTTGGGACAAAAATTTGGATTCTGAGATAATTTGCAACAATGTGTGAGGACAGATGATGACACTTGGCACAAATTCAGTAAGTGAACTTCCCCTCCACTCCCTTAATTTTCTCTCTGAAATCACATGTTTTCAAACATCTTTACTCTGTGTTTCCTCATCTCCTTACCCCTCTAGTTCCTCGTATTATTTAGTCCAGGATTCAGAAGGATCATCGAGGGAATGAAGTATTCAACTCTTGTCCAGGGACACCTGCATCTTTCTCCACCCAGTCCCCATTTAGTAAACACTGCCACCCTGTCTCCCTATCTCCAGTTCTATGCCATCTCCAATTCTTTCCAGCTTCTTTGTTGTCCTGGAGATTCAGAAAGGTCCCAGATGCCCCCCAGTCTTGCCTTCCAGGAGCTCCTAGCCTGGTGGAGGCATAGTTTCATGTCAGGACACTTCCAGTGTACATGGGCAGGCCTGGAGTTTAGGCTAAGAGGGACAAAATTGACGGTGGAAAAAGTGCCTCAGCTGAGACCCTGAATGTTGGTGAGTAGATATTTGGGTGCATTTGAGATATAATTAGGTCAGGAAGACAGCAGGAAACAAATTAAGAACTAGGAGGAAGGGAGAAGAGAGAGAGAAAGGAAGGATGGAGAGAGGTGGTTGTTGTGAATATATAATTGACCTGTGGGAAGCATAATATTAATGCACAGTATCCCAGAGCATGAAGCAGATATCCATTTTTGGAAATCCAAGTAATCTCCAGGCTTTTAATGGAGACTACAATTTTAGCATAAAGATAATATTCACATGTTGTTAACTTAACCCTTAGATACCCTTGTCGTTATGGTAAACCATATGTCTATCTGGATTGAAAAATATTTATAAGTTTATTTGGATAATACACATTCACATTTCTTGATAAGTTGAATTCAGATGCTTTATATCATGGAGATGGGAATGGCAACCCACTTCAGTATTCTTGCCTGAGAATTCCATGGACAGAGGAAGCTGGCAAACTACAGTCCATGGAGTCTCAGAGTCGGACATGACCGAGATACCCACACACACACACTCTGTATCATCACCATCATCTTTTCTTTTATTATCTCTTCTAACTGACTGCTATTTCTAATATAAAAACTAATAATTCATGGATAAAGCTTTCTTGTCCATAGCAAACAACAGCAAATGCTAAATATTTAGTCTCTTATCATTAGGGAAAATAAAGGTTATTTAATAAAAGCTCTGGGTCAACTAGGGATGTATATGGAGAAAAGTTAATTCATCCTGCTTCTTGGGCCTTATAAGAAAATAACATCCACAGGAATCAAAGATTTAAATGAAAAATAAAGAAGTCTTAAAGTCTGTAGGATAAACCATGAAAAATTATTTTCTAGCTCCAGAGTGTGGAAGGCCCTGTTTTTGACACAAATTCCAAGAGATATATAAGACATTGGTTTACATTACTTGAAATGAACAGCAGTGTGTATGATATTCAGTATGCTACTATATAATTTCTTTCTTAATGCAAAAAGTTACCTCTGGAAGGATACATAAAAAAATAATCACTAGGAAAACTGTAGAGGGAAGTCAGTACTGTTGGACCATAGGGGGTTTTTCTTGAAGTTTTCCATTTTTGAGCTAGCTAACTGTATCAGCTATGAAGAATTTAAATCACCACACAGAAAGGGGGGGGGATTTTTAAAAAAGAATTCAGCCCCCACTTACTGGATCTTGTCTTCAATGTTTATAAAAGTTTTCCAGTGAATTCACTTGTTTCCTAAATATAAAATCGCTATCTGCAAAAAATGACACATTTACCCCACATTTCAAATGGCATTACTCTTCTCCCCATCTCATAAGTGTATTAGCTAGCATCTCTAGTCCTGTAGTTACATAAGAGTAAACACTGAATCTGTTTCTTACTCATTTGTCTTCTGACTTCGTGGTCTTGCCATAAAAATGTTTTATATTTACAAAATTGTAAAAGTTTCTATGATTGAGTTTTAGGTGAATTGTTCAGAAAATCTAAAAATATCTGGCTAAGTTTCTTTTAGTACTTTTTTGATCCTGCATTTCTTCCTTCCTTCCTTCTTTCTTTCTTAAAACTTATACTGAGTCATGATGGTCAAAGAAAGAGCTGTCTATATTTATGTATATGACTTAGTCAATTTGGAGATATTTTATCCATCTGTGATTTTGTTTTAGGAAGAAGGATCTTAAGGAACAGTCGAAGGGCTGAGGAGTGTCTCTGTTTTTGTTCTCTGGATAATTGTCATGATGTTTCCGTAGGGATGACCTGGCCCAGTTGCCCTTCCTGACCATGTGCATCAAGGAGAGCCTGCGGTTGCACCCTCCAGTTACCAGCACCTCCCGCCGCTGTACCCAGGACATTGTGCTCCCAGATGGCCGGGTCATCCCCAAAGGTGCCCACAATGACTAGGGGAGGAGGTTCCTGGTCAGAGAGGGGGCCAATAAGGCAGGGAGGAACTAGTCCTGACTGGTCCTTCCTATTCCACAGGTGTTATCTGCCTCATTGATATTTTCGGGACCCACCACAACCCATCTGTGTGGCCAGACCCTGAGGTGATGCCTCCCCCACACCCTACCTCCATCATCTTTGTTCATTCCCCTTTGGAGACCCAAGGAGGGCACAGGGTTCTGGCAAATCAGACATCACTCCCTCCCCATTATAAACACATCTGCCTCTCCAAGGATGGATGTCCTGGGAGATACCACCCAGCAACCCTGTCTTGTCTTGCCCCCAGGTCTATGACCCCTTCCGCTTCGACCCAGAAAACATCAAAGAGAGGTCACCTCTGGCTTTTATTCCCTTCTCAGCAGGTCCCAGGTGAGGACATTGGGCATTTGAGGTGGGAATGTGGTGGTGGGGGGTGGCAGCATCTGGGACTGAGATTCCAGGCATGACTGTCAGGCAGGGAGGTGGGAAAAATGAAGGTGGTCAGAGTTCTGGCTTTCCTTCCCTCCCTTGCCCTGGAGGTGACAGATAAGTGTTTGGGGAATGGAGGTGGGCCCAAGGAGGGGCCTGCAGTGTGCTGAGAGCCCTTTCCCTCCCGCATCTGCGTTCAGACCTGGAATCTGGACCAGGCCCAGGGGATATGCAAACCCATGTCAGGGGTCCCAGGCATTTTTCGACTTCTCTGTCCCTACAGATGGGGATGGGGGTTGTGGGCTAGATTTCCGGCTTGATGAGGCTAGGATGAAGGTCAGGGAGTAGTCAGAGCCACCACTCTTGCCTGCAGGAACTGCATTGGGCAGACCTTCGCCATGACTGAGATGAAAGTGATCTTGGCACTCACCTTGCTGCGCTTCCGCGTTCTGCCTGATAAGGAGCCATGCCGGAAGCCAGAGCTTATCCTGCGCACTGAGGGTGGACTCTGGCTGCGGGTGGAGCCGCTGAGCGCAGGCCAGCAGTGACCCAGCACCTTCTCTCCTGGGATCCTCCCTGACGCTAGACACCTCAAGTGGCAGATTGGAAATCAAAATTCGTGGTCACCTCTGCCCTAGTCTCGTCAAGACAGCAAGGAGCACATAGGGTCTGCTAGGTTCCAAGCTGGTGGGGTAAACCTGGGGCCTTTAGCGGGGCAGCTCAGAGGGGAATTTGGATCCCAAGTATAAGATTACTCATTAGGGAAGTCCAACTGCTTGATGTAGAGAAGGTCAGATGACCTTGGACTTGCTCCCTGCCATAGTAATGTAAAAGTCACCATTCCAGTCTGCCATTTACTAGTTGTTTGGCTTAAGAAAATTGTTTACCTCTCAGTTCCTTTATTACATAATTGTAGCCACTTTACTGGACTGTTGGGGAGACTGAATAAACAAGCATATGCAAAATGACTGACTCAGTATGTAGTAAGCATTAATAACCAATAAGGGCTCATTTCCTCACTTCTTTCTGCATTGCTTTCATAAATTTGAAACATGTATACTATCATGTAAGAAATGAATTGCCAGACTAGGTTTGATACAGGATGCTTGGGGCTGGTACACTGAGATGACCCAGAGAGATGATATGGGGAGGGAGGTGGGAGGGGGGTTCAGGATTAGGAACTCATGTACACCCATGGCGGATTCATGTCAATGTATAGCAAAACCAATACAGTATTATAAAGTAAAATAAAAAAAATTAATAAAAAAAAAACTTTAAAAAAATAAAATGTTTTAAAGTCATCATAGGTATACTTAAATTTGGGGACATGTGGAAACCTGCTGCTTCAGAAGACTATCATTAGAAGATTCAGCAACTTCAAAATTCCCATATTTACATCTATTGCAGTTTCAAAGGGCCTTGCTGTGAGGTTGACCTGAAGTTGGGAACTGAAAAAAAATTTTTTTCCTATCACAGAGTCATGACCCAGGACTTCATTTTTATCTGGTTGTTTTAGGGAGTGGAGGCCAAGTGGGTGAAGTGGATGAGGCAGGAGTGGGGCCACTTCCTTCAGCACTCAGGACAGTAGCTGCCCCAGGACTAACCCCACACAGGTTGCAGGGATAGAGTCTTAGTCTCAGACTCTTTCAGGAGCCAGAGGACTTAATGGTTGCAAAATAAGAAAGAAACCCTATATTGTAAAATGAGCAAATATTTAACATATTCTAAGCTGGAATCAAGATTGCCAGGAGAAATATCAATAACCTCAGATATGCAGATGATACCACCCTTATGGCAGAAAGCAAAGAAGAACTAAAGAGCCTCTTGATGAAAGTGAAAGAGGAGAGTGAAAAAGTTGGCTTAAAACTCAACATTCAGAAAACGAAGATCATGGCATCCGGTCCCATCACTTCATGACAAATAGATGGGGAAACAGTGGAAACAGTGGCTGACTTTATTTTTTTGGGGGTTCCAAAATCCCTGCAGATGGTGACTGTAGCCATGAAATTAATAGACACTTACTCCTTGGAAGGAAAGTTATGACCAACCTAGACAGCATATTAAAAGGCAGAGACATTAATTTACCAACAAAGGTCCATCTCGTCAAGGCTATGGTTTTTCCAGTGGTCATGTATGGATGTGAGAGTTGGACTATAAAGAAACCTGAGTGCAGAAGAATTGATGCTTTTGAACTGTGGTGTTGGAGAAGACCCTTGAGAGTCCTTTGGACTGCAGGGAGATCCAACCAGTCCATCCTAAAGGAGATCAGTCCTGAATGTTCATTGGAAGGACTGATGTTGAAGCTGAAATTCCAGTACTTTGGCCACCTGATGCAAATAACTGACTCATTTGAAAAGACCCTGATGCTGGGAAAGATTGAAGGCAGGAGGAGAAGGGGACAACTGAGGATGAGATGTTTGGATGGCATCACTGACTCAATGGAGATGAGTTTGAGTAGACTCTGGGAGTTGATGATGGACAGAGAGGCCTGGTGTGCTGCAGTCCATGGGGTTGCAAAGAGTTGGACACGACTGAGCAACTAAACTGAAGCTAAAAATCGCAGTTGTTTTTATTTCCCTTCAGAGTTGTTATTGAAGATGTTTATCTTTTACCCTAAATGATACCTTGTCATAGAAGAAAATACAAATAAGAAAAAAAGAAATAAAAGTAATATCCTTAATCCAAACATGTTAAAGTAATCACCATTCATATTCTCTCACACATACTGCCAAGTTTTCATTATATTGATATTTAAAATTATACCAGTAAAAATTTGACTTTTCATCTGAATGTATTACATTTACATCATGTAATGTCTTTTTTAAAAAGTGTTATTTCACTGACTACCAAGCACATTGAAGCTGAAACTCCAATACTTTGGCCACCTGATGCAAAGAATGACTCATTTGAAAAGACTCTGATGCTGGGAAAGACTGAAGGCGGGAGGAGAAGGGGACAACAGAGGATGAGATGATTGGATGAAATCACCAACTCAATGGACATGAGTTTTAGTAAACTCCAGGAGTTGGTGATGGACAGGGAGGCCTGGCATGCTCCAGTCCATGGGGTTGCAAACAGTCCGACACGACGGAGCGACTGAACTGAACTAAACCAAACATGTGGAAAGATGCTCTATGCCATTAGTCATTAGGGAAATACAAGTCAATGCCACCATGTGATACGACTTCACACTCACCAGGATGGCAAGAATATAAAACAGTGGAAGATAGCAAGTGTTGGTGAAGATGCAGGATAATTGGAATAATCATTGTATAATCCTATTGCATAATAGTTGTATAATCCTCAAACATTGCTGTTGGGAATATAAAATAGTGCAACCATTGTAGAAAATAATCTGATATTTTTCAGTAAAAAACCCTAGAATTATTATATGATTCAGCCATTCCATGCCTAGGTATCTACCCAAAAGAATTGGAAACAGGTATTTGTATGTAACTCTTTGTAGAGGCACTATCCACAATTGCCAGAAGTTGGATATTTGGGAAACAATCCAGATATCCATTAACAGATGAATGGATAAATAAAATGAGATATAGCCATAATAAAGAATATTATTGGGTCATAAAAAGGAATGAAGCACTGATACATGCTGCAACATGAAAGAACTGTGAAAGCATCATGCTAAATGAAAGGAGCAAGACAAAAAAGGTCATATATCATATGATTTCATTTATATGAAATGTCCAAAATAGGTAAATCCATAGAGATAGATCCACTAGCTGGAGGGTGGAGGAGGAAATAGACAGTGACTGCTAGTGGTACAGATCTCCTTTCAGGTGATGAAAATATCTTGAAACCAGAGGAGAGGTGGTGGTTTCATAAAACTGTGAATGTACTAGATGCATGAAGTTGAACATGAACACTTCATAATGGTCAAATGGTGAATTTTATCTTATGTGAATTTTGCCTCAAGAAAAAATTCTTTTATCATATATGTTTTCTTTGTTCATCTGAGTTTTTCATATAATAATATATGTTGTGAACATCCTTCCACAGCATACAATCATCATCTTAGGGATCTTTAAAATCTTTTGTGTCAAGTATTCAAGTCACTTTATTTTTGTGAATAGCATTATGCTAGGAAATAATTTAGTTTGGCTCACTTTGTAAGAATTCTCTTTATGCACTTTGATAGCTTGAGATATCACAACCAATTTCAAGCTGAGTTATTCTTAATCACATTCTCTGGGTGTGGAAAATTAATTTCTGTAGCAATAGATACCTTCCCCTTGGTATATCTTAAACTCTTAGAGATGGGAGTACCAGGCCATATTACCTGTCTCCCGAGAAACCTGTATGCCAGTGAAGAAGCAATATAACCATTGCTTCTAGTGAACCTTTTATGGAACAACTGACTGGTTCAGGATTGAGAAAAGAGTATGACAAGGATGTTTATTGTCACCTTGTTTATTTAACTTATATGTAGAGCACATCATGAGAAATGCTGGGCTAGATGAGTTACAAGCTGGAATCAATATTGCCAGGAGAAATATCAACAGCCTCAGATATGAGGATGATACCACTCTAATGGCAGAAAGCAAAGAGGAACTAAAGAATGTCTTGATGAATGTGAAAGAGGAGAGTGAAAAATCTGTAAAACTAAATATTAAAAAAGCTAAGATTATGGCACCCAGCCCCATCACTTCCTGGTAAATAGATGGGGAAAATGTGGGAGCAGTGACAGATTTCCTCTTCTTGGGTTCTTAAATCCCTGTGGATGGTGACTGCAGGCATGATATTGCAACACGATTGCTTCTTGGCAGGAAAGGTATGACAAACCTAGGCAGCATGTTGAGTTGAAAAGCAAAGACATTACTCTGCTGACAAAGGTATGTATAGTCAAGGATATGGTCTTTCCAGTAGTCATGTACGGTTGTGAGAATTGGACGATAACGAAGGCAAAGTGCCGAAGAATTGATGCTTTCCAATTGTGCTGCTGGAGAAGACTCTTGAGAGTCTTTCATACAGCAAGGAGATCAAATTAGTCAATCCTAAAGGAAATAACCCTAAATACTCATTGAAAGGACTCATGCTGAAGCTGAAGCTCCAATACTTTGACTACCCGAGGCAAAGAGCTGATTCATTGGAAAAGACACTGATGCTGGGGAAAATTGAATGAGAAAAGGGCAACAGAGAATGAGATGACTGGATGGCATCACTGATGCAATGGATATGAACATTGGCAAACTCAGGGAGATGATGAGGGACAGGGAAGTCTGGCATGCTTGTAGTCCATGGAGTTGCAAAGAACTGGACACAGCTTGGTGACTGAACAACCGCAAACAATAGATACACATGCATTCATGTAAGATGTGGGTGTAGTTAGACGCTTTTTATACAACACATAAGGCTTGGTGACTCCACAGACACTAATGCTTTTGGTCCTGTTAACAGAGGTAGACCACTGGAAGCAAGAAGATGATGACACTTCAGCTCCCCAAGGTAAAGACCAATTTCATCCTCACATCAGTTCTTATGGGTTGGGAAGATTAACTCACTTGCTTAAGGTCACTCAGTTGGTGAGTGGTTGGAGTGGGGGTAAAATTGGTCAGCTTGTCTTCAAAAGTCATGCCATGTCTTCCAAGGGAGTGATTGTTCAAGGTCTGTCTCAGCCCCAGCTGAGAGCACCTGGAGAATCCTTGCAGGCTTACTAGATGAGAATCTTTGATGCGTGAGTGATGCCTAAATCTTTAAATGTAATATTTTGACATGAACTACATCCACTCATGTAAAAAAAATGTACAGGGAAAAAATTGGTTCTCCGTATGTCCTTGGTTTTCCCAGTTTTTTCATCTTTTAAGATATTTTTAATTTATTATTTCATAGTATATTTATGCAAATAATATATATGCTTAGCTACACTCTGCTTCATCTTAAAATGGTATGTAAACTCATAAAATACAAATAGCAAAGTTTTCTGTACTTGGTGTACAGCCTTGAGTTTTGACAAATGCCTAGAGTAGTGTAACCATCACTGCTGTTGCTAAACAAAAGCCTTTCACCTCACCCCCTGAGAAACACTGGTCTATTCTCTATCCCTAGAGTCTGGCTTCTTTCACTTAGCAATGTATTGATGATTCACTCATGTGGCATGTATCAATGCTTTGTTTCTTTTTATTGCAAGGTAACATTCCATAGTAAGGATGGGCCATGTTTTCTTCACCAGTTGGAGGACATGTGCATTGTTTTCAGCTTTCTGCTGTTATGAATAAAGCTATTATGAATATTTTCATACAAGTGTTCATTGGACTTGGAATGGGATACTAGGTCTTAACATATGTGCATGTGTAACATTAGAAGAAACAATGAAACTATTTCCAAAGTGTGCCATTTACAATTTTTAAATAAATAAAAATTCTCAGGATTTCCCCGGTTAGGTCCTGTGGTTAAATGGTTAAGACTTCATGTTCTAATGCAGGAGATGTGGGTTCAATCCCAAGTTGGGTAGATAAGATCCCACATGCCTTGCAGCCAAAAAAAACAAAACATTAAAAGTAAAAAGAAAATTGTAAGAAATTCAATAAAGTCTTTAAAGATAAATAAGATCCCCAGCTTTATTGAGATATGATTAACAATACTGTGTCAGTATTGTGGTGTACAACCACAATACTGTGGTTATACAGTATTGTGTCAGTTTGAGGTGTACAACCTGGTTGACTTGATACAGTTATAACTTAGGAAACCATGGTCACTATAGTATTAGGTTACCACCTCCACCTCATCTCATAGTTGCCATTTCTTTTTCTATGGTGAGAACATTTAAGATCTACTCTCTAGGCAGCATTCAAGTGTGTGATACAGTACTGTTAGCTCTAATCACCATACTGTATATTAGATCCTCAACTGTTAATTTTATAACTACCATTTGACCAACATCTCCCATTTCTCCCATTGCTATATCTCATGATAACCACCACTCTGTTACTTTTCTTTTGAGTTTGTCATTTTTTGGATTCCACATATAAGTGATATCATACAGTAGAGTTTTCATCAATGTCTGTGTAAGGCATTGGTTCTAGGACTCCCTACAGACATCAAAATCTTGAGATGCTCAAATCCCTTGTTGAAAATGGTGTCCTATTTGCGTGTAACCTAGTCATCTACTCCTGTTTGCTTTAAATCATCTCTAGATTACTATAAAGCCTAATATAATGTAAATGCTATATAAATAGTTGCTGGTGAGCAGTAAATTTAAGATTTGTTTCTTCGATGTTTCCATTGTGAATATTTTTTTTTACGATTGATTGAATCTGAGCATACAGAACCTGGAAACAGGGCCACCTATATATTTCTTTCTATAACTTATTTCACTTAGCATAGTGCCTTCGAGTTCCATCCTCCTTGTCACAAATGGGCAGGTTTTCATTCTGAATAATGCTCCATTGTATATATACACACATCTTCTTCATCTACTGGTGGACAGTTAGATTGCTTCCATATTTTAGCAATTGCAAATAATGCTACAGTGAACATGAGAGTGTAGATCAGATTTCAATTTTGCTGGAGTGTATGTCAGTTTTAGGGTTTCCTGAGTGGTTCAGTGGTAAAGATTCTGCCTGCAATGCAGGAGACCTGGGTTCAATACCTGGGTCAGGAAGATCCCCTAGAGGAAGGCATGGCAACGCAGTCCAGTACTAGACTGAAGAATTCCATGGACAGAGGAGCCTGGCAGGTTGCAGCCAATAGGGTTACACAGAATTGGACACAACTGACACAACTAAGCAGCAGCAGCAGCATGTTAGTTTTAAAATTTTGAGAACTTTCCATACTGTTTTCCATAGATGTCCATATCATTTAAAATTTCTGTCTTTGGGGTGTGGGGGCGGTGCAGTCCTAAGATGGCAGAGGAATAGGACAGGAGACCACTTTCTCCCCCACAAATTCGTTGAAAGAACATTTGAGCGCTGAGCAAACTCCACAAAACAACTTCTGAATGCTGGCAGAGGGTATCAGGCACCCAGAAAGGCAGCCCATTGTCTTCAAAAGGAGATGGAGAAGTCTTGAGGCTACTGTAAGAACAAGACTGAAAACCAGAGGCAGGAGGCTTAAGTCCACAAAACCTGAGAACACCAGAGAACTCCTGACTCCAGGGAACATTAATCAATAAGAGATCATCAAAAGCCTCCATACCTACACTGAAACCAAGCACCACCCAAGAGCCAACAAGTTCCAAGGCAAGACATACCACTCAAATTCTCCAGCAACACAGGAAAAAGGCCCTGAGCTTCAAAATACAGGCTGCCCAGTCACACCAAACCCACTGACATCTCAAAACTCACTACTGGACACTTCATTGCACTCCAGAGAGAAGCAATCCAGCTCCACCCACCAGAACACCGACACAAGCTTCCCTAAGCAGGAAACCTTGACAAGTCATGCGTCCAACCCTACCCACCCACAGCGAGGAACCTCCACAACAAAGAGGAACCACAAACTGCCAGAATACAGAAAGGCCACCCCAAACACATCAATCTAAGCAAGATGAAAAGGCAGAAAAATACTCAGCAAGTAAAGGAACAGGATAAATGCCCACCAAACCAAACAAAAGAGGAAGAGATAGGGAATCTACCTGATAAAGAATTCAGAATAACGATAGTGAAATGATCCAAAAATTTGAAAACAAAATGGAGTTACAAGTAAATAGCCTGGGGACAAGGATTGAGGAGATGCAAGAAATGTTTAACAAGGATCTAGGAGAAAAAAAATGTCAATATATAATGAATAATGCAATAAATGAGATCAAAAACACTCTGAAAGAAACTAACAGTAAAATAATGGAGTCAAAAGATAGGATAAGTGAGGTAGAAGATAGAACAGTAGAAATAAATGAAGCAGAGAGGAAAAAAGAATTAAAAGAAATGAGGACAACCTCAGAGACTTCTGGGACAATGTTAAACACCCCAACATTCGAATCAGTCCCAGAAGAAGAAGACAAAAAGAAAGACCATGAGAAAATACTTGAGGAGATAATAGTTGAAAACTTCCTTAAAGTGGGGAAGGAACTTTTCTTGGCCTAGTTACCCAAGGCCAAGAAACCCAGAGAGTCCCAAACAGGATAAACTCAAGCAAAACGCCCCAAGAAACATATTAATCAAATTAACAAAGATCAAACACAAAGAACAAATATTAAAAGCAGCAAGGGAAAAGCAACAAATAGCACACAAGGGGATTCCCATAAGGATAACAGCTGATCTTTCAATAGAAACTCTTCAGGCCAGAAGAGAATGGCAGGACATACTTAAAGTGATGAAAGAGAAAGACCTATAGCCCAGACCTGTACCCAGCAAGGATCTCATTCAAATATGAAGGAGAAATCAGAAACTTTACAGACAAGCAAAAGCTGAGGGAATTCACCACCACCAAACCAGCTCTCCAACAAATGCTAAAGGATCTTCTCTAGACAGGAAACACAGAAAGGGTATATAAACTTGAACCCAAAACAACAAAGTATATGGCAGTGGAATGATACTTATCAATAATTACCTTAAATGTAAATGGGTTGAATGCCCCAACCAAAAGACAAAGACTGGCAGAATGAATAAAAAAACAAGACCCCTATATATGCTGTCTACAACAGACCCACCTCAAAACAAGGGACACATACAGACTGAAAGGGAAGGTCTGGAAAAAGATTTCCATGCAAATAGAGACCAAAAGAAAGCAGGAGTAGCAATATTCATATCAGATAAAAAAGACTTTAAAATAAAGGCTGTGAAAAGAGACAAAGAAGGACACTCCATAATGATCAAAGGATCAATGCAAGAAGATATCACAATTATAAATATATATGCACCCAACATAGGAGCACTGCAATATGTAAGGAAAATGCTAACAAGTATGAAAGGGTAAATTAACAGTAACATAATTATACTGGGAGACTTTAATACTCATTCACACCTATGGATAGATCAACTAAACAAAAAATTAACAAGGAAACACAAACTTTAAATGATACAATGGGCCAGTTAGACCTAATTGATATCTATAGGACATTTCACCCCAAAACAATGAATTTCACCTTTTTCTCAAGTGTACATGGAACCTTCTCCAGGATAGATCACAACCTGGGCCATAAATCTAGCCTTGGTAAATTCAAAAAAATTGAAATCATTCCAAGCATCTTTTCTGACCACAATACAGTAAGACTAGATGTCAATTACATGAGAAAAACTATTAAAAATTCCAGCATATGGAGGCTGAACAACACATTGCTGAATAACCAGCAAATCACAGAAAATATCAAAAAAGAAATCAAAATATGCATAGAAATGAATGAAAGTGAAAGCACAACAACCCCAAACCTATGGGACATTGTAAAAGCAGTGCTAAGTGGAAGGTTCATAGGAATACAGGATTACATCAAGAAACAAGTAAAAAGTCAAATAAATAAATTAACTCTACACCTAAAGCAACTACAAAAGGAAGAAATGAAGAACCCCTGGGTTAGCAGAAGGAAAGAAATCTTAAAAATTAGGGCAGAAATAAATGAAAAAGAAACAAAAGAGACCATAGCAAAAATCAACAAAGCTAAAAGCTGGGTCTTTGAAAAGATAAATAAAATTGACAAACCATTAGCTAGACTCATCAAGAAAGAAAGGGGAAAGAATCAAATCAACAAAATTAGAAATGAAAATGGAGAAATCACAACAGGCAACACAGAAATACAAAGAACTATCAGAGACTACTATCAGCAACTATATGCCAATAAAATGGACAATTTGGAAGAAATGGACAAATTCTTAGAAAAGTACAACTTTATGAAACTGAACCAGGAAGAAATAGAAAATCTTAACAGACCCATCACAAGCATGGAAATTGAAACTGTAATAAGAAATCTTCCAGCAAACAAAAGCCCAGGATCAGACGGCTTCACAGCTGAATTCTATCAAAAATTTAGAGGAGGGCTAACACCTATCCTATTCAAACTCTTCCAGAAAATTGCAGAGGAAGGTGGGCTGCCAAACTCATTCTGTGAGGCCACCATCACCCTAGCACCAAAACCGGACAAAGATGCCAAAAAAAAAAAAAAAAAAAAAAAAAGAAAGAAAGAAAGAAAGAAAACTACAGGCCAATATCACTGATGAACATAGATGCAAAAATCCTTAACAAAATTCTAGCAATCAGAATCCAACAACACATTAAAAAGATCATACACCATGACCAAGTGGGCTTTATCCCAGGGATGCAAGGATTCTTCAATATCCGCAAATCAATCAATGTAATTCACCACATTAACAAATTGAAAAATAAAAGCCATATGATTATCTCAATAGATGCAGAGAAAGCCTTTGACAAAATTCAACATCCATTTATGATAAAACCCTCCAGAAAGCAGGAATAGAAGGAACATACCTCAACATAATAAAAGCTATATATGACAAACCCACAGCAAACATTATCCTCAATGGTGAAAAATTGAAAGCATTTCCCCTAAAGTCAGGAACAAAACAAGGGTGCCCACTCTCACCACTACTATTGAACATAGTTTTGGAAGTTTTGGCCACAGCAATCAGAGCATAAAAAGAAATGAAAGGAATCCAGATTGGAAAAAAAAACTAAAACTCTCACTATTTGCAGATGACATGACCCTCGTCATAGAAAACCCTAAAAACTCCACCAGAAAATTACTAGAGCTAATCAATGAGTATAGTAAAGTTGCAGGATATAAAATTAACACAGAGAACTCCCTTGCATTCCTATACACTACCAATGAGAAAACAGAAAGAGAAATTAAGGAAACAATTCCATTCACCATTGCAATGAAAAGAATAAAATACTTGAAATAAATCTACCTAAAACTATGGTTTTTCCTGTGGTCATGTATGGATATGAGAATTGGACTGTGAAGAAGGCTGAGCACCGAAGAATTGATGCTTCTAAACTGTGGTGTTGGAGAAGACTCTTGAGAGTCCCTTGGACTGCAAGGAGATCCAACCAGTCCATTCTGAAGGAGATCAGCCCTGGGGTTTCTTTGGAAGGAATGATGCTAAAGCTGAAACTCCAGTACTTTGGCCACCTCATGCGAAGAGTTGACTCATTGGAAAAGACTCTGATGCTGGGAGGGATTGGGGGCAGGAGGAGAAAGGGATGACAGAGGATGAGATGGCTGGATGGCATCACTGACTCGATGGATGTGAGTCTGAGTGAACTCTGGGAGTTGGTGATGGACAGGGAGGCCTGGCGTGCTGCGGTTCATGGGGTCGCAGAGTTGGAGATGACTGAGCAACTGAACTGAAAGAAACAAAAGACCTATATATAGAAAACTATAAAACACTGATGAAAGAAATCAAAGAGGACACTAATAGATGGAGAAATATACCATGTTCATGGATCAGAAGAATCAATATAGTGAAAATGAGTATACTACCCAAAGCAATCTATAGATTCAATGCAATCCCTATCAAGCTACCAGCGGTATTTTTCACAGAGCTAGAACAAATAATTTCANATAGTGAAAATGAGTATACTACCCAAAGCAATCTATAGATTCAAATCAATCCCTGTCAAGCTACCAATGGTATTTGTCAGAGAACTAGAACAAATAATTTCACAAATTGTATGGAAATACAAAAAACCTCGAATAGCCAAGGCAATCTTGAGAAAGAAGAATGGAACTGGAGGAATCAACTTGCCTGACTTCAGAATATACTACAAAGATACAGTCATCAAAATAGTATGATACTGGCACAAAGACAGAAATATAGATCAATGGAACAAAATAGAAAGCCCAGAGATAAATCCACACGCCTATGGATACTGTATCTTTGACAAAGGAGGAAAGAATATACAATGGAGTAAAGACAATATCTTTAACAACTGGTGCTGGGAAAACTGGTCAACCACGTGTAAAAGAATGAAACTAGAACACTTTCTAACACCATACACAAAAATAAACTCAAAATGGATTAAAGATCTAAACATAACACCAGAAACTATAAAACTCCTAGAGGAAAACATAGGCAAAACTCTCCGACATAAACCACAACAGGATCCTCTATGACCCACCTCCCAGAATAATGGAAATAAAAGCAAAAATAAACAAATGGGACCTAATTAACTTAAAAGCTTCTGCACAAAGCTATATATAACGAAGGAAACTATAAGCAAAGTGAAAAGACCAGCCTTCAGAATGGGAGAAAATAATAGGAAATGAATCAACTGACAAAGAATTAGTATCAAAGATATACAAATAACTCCTGCAGCTCAATTCCAGAAAAATAAAAGACCCAATCAAAAAATTAAAGAAAGAACTAAACAGACATTTCTCCAAAGAAGACATACAGATGGTTAACAAACACATGAAAAGATGCTCAACATCACTTATTATCAGAGAAATGCAAATCAGAACC
>SJYT01055491.1:0-56235 GCA_006410635.1 Cephalophus harveyi
TTTGCCCAAGTTCATATCCATTAAATCAGTGATGCCATCCAACCATGTCATCCTCTGTTGCCCTCTTCTCCTTCTGCCTTCAATCATTCCCAGCATCAGGGTCGTTTCAAATGAGTCTGCTGTTCACACCAGGTGACCAAACTGTTCAAGCTTCAACTTCAGCATCAGTCTTTCCAATGAGTATTCAGGATTGATTTCCTTTAAGATGGACTGGTTTGATCTCCTTGCTGTCCAAGGGATTCTCAAGAGTCTTCTCCAGCACTGCAATTCAAAAGCATCAATTCTTTGGCACTCTGCCTTCATTATGGGCCAGCTGTCACACCCATACATGACTATTGGAGAGACCATAGCCTTGACTATATGGACCTTTGTTGGCAAAATGACGTCTTTGCTTTTTAACACACTGTCGATGCACTGTCGAGGTCTGTCATAGCTTTCCTGCCAAGAAGCAGTCATCTTCTAACTTCATGGCTGCAGCCACCATCCACAGTGATTCTAGAGCCAGGAAGAGGAAATCTGTCACCGCTTCCTCCTTTTCCCCTTCTATTTATCATGAAGTGATGGAACCAGTTGCCATGATCTTAGTTTTTTTAATATTGAGTTTTAGACCAGCTTTTTTTCACTCTCCTCCTTCACCCTCATCAAGAGGCTCTTTAGTTCCTCTTTGCTTTCTGCCATTAGAGTGGTATCATCTGCATATCTGATGTTGATATTTCTCCTGGCAATCTTGATTTCACCTTGTAATTCATACAGCCTGGCATTTTGCATGATATGTTCTGTGTATAAGCTAAATAAGCATGGTGCAATAAACAGCCTTGTATTCCTTTCTCAATCTTGAACAAGTCAGTTGTTCCATACAAGGCTCTAGCTGTTGCTTCTTGATCTGCATACAGGTTTCTCAGGAGACAGGTAAGATGGTCTGGTATTCCCATCTCTTTAAGAATTTTTCACAGTTTGTTATGATCCACCCAGTCAAAGGCATTAGCCTAGTTAATGAAACAGTGGTAGAAGTTTTTCTGGAATTCTCTTGCTTTATGATCCAGTGGATGTTGGCAATTTGATCTCTGGTTCTGCCTTTTTCTAAACCCAAATTGAACATCTGGATGTTCTCGGTTTACATAATGCTGACACCTAGCTTAAAGGATTTTGAGCATAACCTTACTAGCATGGGAGATGAGTACAATTGTCTGGTGGTTTGAATAATCTTCAGTACTGCCCTTCTTGGGAACTGGGATGAGGATTGACCTTTTCCAGTCTTGTGGCCACTGCTGGGTTTTCTAAATTTGCTGACATATTGAGTCCAGCACTTTAATAGCATCATCTTTTAGAATTTTTAGTAGCTCTGCTGGAATTTCATCACCTCCACTAGTTTTATTGTCAGCAATGCTTCCTGAGGCTCACTTGACTTCACACTCCAGAATGTCTGTCTCTGGATAAGTGACCACAGCCTCATGGTTATCTGGGTCATTAAGATCTTTTTTGTTCAATTCTTCTGTGTATTCTTGCTCTCTTTTCTTGATCTCCTGCTTCTGTTACCCCTTCATGGATCACTGCCTTGTCGTGGTGAAGGGGCTTGCATAACTCAATGAAGCTATGAGCCATGCCATGTAGGGCCATGGGAGATGGATGGGTGATAGTGGAGGGTTCCGACAAAACGTGATCCACTGGAGGAGGGAATGGCAAATCACTCCAGTATGCTTGCCGTGAGAACCTCCTGAACTGTATAAAAGGACAAAAAGATAGGACACACTGACCTTCTTGTTATTCCGTGCACCTGACAATCTCATCTTCGCACAAGCTCATCTTCGCCTCTTTTGCTGATCTCTGCTTGTACTGCTTTCTTTGAAGATCTGCTCATCCAGGTTCTAGCTCAAACATAGCCTCCCTAAAGCAGCCTTCACGGCCCTGCCCTTCTTCTTCCTCTTATTATTATTTTTTTTTTCTTCTTGACATGTGGGGTCTTAGTTCCCCAACCAGAGATCAAACCCATGCCCCATGCAGTGGAAGGGTGGAGCCCTAACCACTGGAATTCCCTGCCCTTCCAAAAGCACCCATCCAGTTCCTTTATAGCCTGACACCCTGTTTTCATTGTTGTTGTTTTGGTTTTATTCCTTTTTATTGATTTATAAAACAATATAATCAGTGCGAGGTCTTCACTGCTGTTCTCCGGCTACTCTTTAGGTGCAGTGAGCAGGCTTCTCACTGCGGTGCTCCTCTTGTGGAGTTCATTCTCTCGGGCACAGGCTCAGTAGTTCTGGAACTCTGGCTTAGTTGCCCTGATGGAATCTTCCAGACCAGGGAGCAAACCTGTGTCCCCTGCACTAGCAGGCGGATTCTTAACCACTGGACCACCGGGGAAGCCCTGTTCCCCCGTTTTTATTATCTGTTTATTTTTCTACCTCCTCCACTAAAAGCAGGGCCCACGAGGCCAAGGACCTTGACTGTTCTCTCACCATGCCTCCAGCACGTACCACTGAGCATAGGCTGGCTAAACATTGACTGAATGAACCAGTGCGTAACTGAATGTACAGAGAAGGCTTAGGTTTTATAATCAAGCTAATCTGATAAAGGCCAGTGGGGACATTTAACAAAATTAGGTTGGTTTATTAACCTGATGCAACAAGAGAGACAACACCCAGAGGAGCCACACAAAGGAAGAGACCGGTTTATCATAGGATTAGGGAGAAGAGTGGAGTTTCCCGAAAATGAACTGAAGCCCTATTGACTCAGAGCAAACCTCATTGTGTGGAGAAGGGTTAACATTTGACTTGGGCTGAGAAGCAAATCCCTGGTCTTGTTTCCTTGGACAGCACAAAGTTAAGATCGATATAGACTATTGCGTCCAGAAACCCCTTATCTGAAGCTCTGTGCTGGGGTTGGTAATCCCAGTTGCTTCTCTGTGAAAAATCTGGCTTCAACCCTCCACACCAGAGAGAGATACTCTGTTCTCAAAGTTTCTGACCGTCTCTGCTTTTAGAGAATAAGGTTTCTCAGCACCTTCTCTGGTGATAATTGGCAACAGAAGACTTGACAGCTTCACGTTTAATAGGAATGCCTGGCTGCCTCATCACTGGGATCTGAGGGCCGTCAAGCGCTCCAGGCTTCCCCCTGCAGTGTGACCCCAGCTCCCCGGGCCCTGCACCCCTCTGGGCCTCCATTAGAACACCAGGCCAAGTCTCCCTCCTGGCTTCTCGTCCAGACTGTGGGCTTGAGAGGGTGTGACCCAAGTTAGGTTCATTCTCCTCTGCCTGTGCCTGGCACAGAATACCAGTGGGCGCTCAGTCCATGCCCATCAAATCTAGCTGTTGATCAGTTTTCTAAATGGGAAGAAAAAGAAGTGGATGGGGGGGGGAGAAAAGTGGAGGAAAGCATATCAAAATGATGGAAGCAGTTGTGGAAGAGAGATGGGAATGTAAGTGATTTTTACAAATTTTTCCCAAAGTGGAAGTTTCTAAACCTGAGCCAGTATGAATATTCTGAAAAAGGAAAAGATAATGGAATTGTTGACTCTTAAGATTTAAAAAGTAAATTTTTTAAGCTGACTTTTTTTTCTTTTTGAATTAACAAAAGCATTTTAGTTCGGTACGGTTGAAAGGGATAGTTAGCAGGATGTCCTAACTCCCTGTTGGTCACATACCTGAGAAGGCTCTCATAGCCCTCAGCCTCCTCCTGAAGCTGGATGGAGGGCCCTTGAGGGCCCATTGCCCAGCCACAGGGTGGAATTTTACATGTTTGACTGCTTTTTGTCCTAAAACTCTTTTTGGAAAATTGAGGGCCTTCCCTGACCCACTGGGAAGAAGTAGATACTACAGTGGCCTGGGAACATTCGACAGTTGCGTATATCATCCGGCATTGTATCCATACAGGTGATTATTATATCCTGGTTCTAGAATTTTTCCCATCCTTCCCACCCCCCTGGATTGTGGACATCTTCGAGTCCAAGGAGGGACTCAGTCCCTTCCTTGCCCTCACTCTGGCCTCACCAGACCAGTTCCTGAGCTTTTGTAGGAGGTGGAGTGGGGATAGCGACTGGAGGAGAGGGCTTCGGGGGAATGGTTGAGATTCCAGGGGTGGTTTTAGGAGAAAAATGTGAGGCAGTTGTAATATGTGGAGCCAGTGGATGGGCAAAGAAAAAAGAGAATGTTAAGAGATACTGTTGATGCAATCACTTTGGAGAACTATTTGATGGACAGGGAAGCCTGGCGTGCTGTAGTCCATGGGGTGGCAAAGAGTCAGATGCAACTGAGCGACTGCACTGAACTGAACTGAAAAGCTGAAAATGAGCACACTCTCCCACTTAGTCATCCCATTTCTTGGATTATGCCCCAGGACCACTCTCGTCCGTGCCTGGAGATACGTCCACGGATGTTCACTGAAGCACAGTTTGAAATCAGGAGAAACTGGCCCCGTTCTCAACGTCCATCAGGAGAGGGGAAGGATAAATACCTGCTGTTGTTGGGCAATAGCATACTCTACAAAACTTGCAACAGTGAACTGGAGAGAGAGAAACTAGCAAAGAGTAGACCTCAAAACCACTGGGTGAAAATGTTTGGTGAAGGAAGCAAGTTATGGGAAACTAATATGGCAAAGTGCCATGCATGTATTTTTTAAAACTAAATGAAGTAATATATTGTTTATGGATAGTTATATCTAAATATAACAGCAAGGAGCAGAAGGATAGGCACCAAGCTCCATTTATCAGTCAGGAGAGGGCATAGGTTAGGTC
Source organism: Cephalophus harveyi (assembly GCA_006410635.1). Classification (NCBI taxonomy): domain Eukaryota; kingdom Metazoa; phylum Chordata; class Mammalia; order Artiodactyla; family Bovidae; genus Cephalophus; species Cephalophus harveyi. The sequence goes on from SJYT01055491.1 coordinate 4,727, forward strand.
CATGTTACTGTAACAGACACCCAAAATCTCAAGCAGCTTATATAACTTACAACAAGAGTATATTTCTTTTTTCTTTCTTTCTTTTTTTTTTTCTGAGGGGCCACACAGCTTGGCATGTAGGATCTTAGTTCCCCCACCGGGGATCACACCCCATGCCCCCTGCAGTAGAAACTGGGAGACCTGACCACTGGCCTACCAGGGACATACCGAGAGTAAATGTCTTGCGTGGGACTCCCTGGTGGTTCAGATGGTAAAGAATCTACCTGCGATGCAGAGGACCCGGGTTTGATCCCTGGGTCTGGAAGATCCCTTGCAGAAGGAAAGAAGATCCCACTCCAGTATTCTTGCCTGGAGAATTCCGTGGAGAGAGGAGCCTGGCAGGCTACGGTGCTTGGGTCGCAGAGTTGGACATGACTGAGCAACTAACACTTGCTACATGTCCATCAGCGGGCAGCGGAGAGGCTCTGCTCCACAGAGCTCTGCTAGCCCCAAGGGAAAACCAGTAATACTGGGTGGACAACCCCGCAAGTGAAGATGAAGACCCTTGGATAGAGTACAAAAGAGCCTCCACCTGAACTACAGTTATTATCTTAGAAAATATGGAGCAAAAATGTGAAATTTGTTTATTGTGGAGAGAAGCTTTGTGGGTGTTTTATATATTATTTGTCGGGAAGATCCCCTAGAGAAAGAAATGGCAACTCACTCCAGTATTCTTGCCTGGAAAATGCCATGGACCGAGGAGCCCGGCAGGCTACAGTCCATGGAGTTGCAAAGAGTGGGATGCGACTGAGCGACTCCACCTTCATCATGTTGTATCTTTTCATTTTTCAACCCTAGGAGTGTACTTTTGTTTGATTTTTTTATCTTTAGAAGTGTAATTTTTTAAGTGAAGGGGCAATGGAACAATGTTGATATTGAGAGTTATATTTGTGTGCCCTTGTGGGAACCATGTTTCAAGGTATTCAGGAGAAACAGGAGTGAAAGGGTGGAGTTGTTTCTGTGTCCCCTCTGGGCCCTGACCTTCCGCCTCGCAGGCGCATCTGTGTTTACGTCCGCCCCCCACTGCAGCCAGAGCTCTCCCTGAGCTTGTCCGGCTCACCTCTGCTCTCAGCCCTGAACTTTCAACAGAGAAGGGGCCCGGTAAATGTTTACTGAGTGACTCTGATATGCTCTGCTCATTTCTTTCTAAGTATTGAGCCATTCCAGGGCAGGAACCGTGTTGTCTTCTCCCTGTGGGCATCCGCAGGTTGAAGGAATGAATGCTGGTTGATTGAATGAATGACTGCCCATCAGTGGAAGCAGAAAATACACAGCCCATGCCCCCTCCACCAGGAGCTTCCCAAGGGGCTGCTGAGGACGGTATTTCTGCAGCCGCTACCGTGCTTTTAGGCCTGCGCTGAAAAGCCGATCGTCGTGCAGGCGGCTGTGCAAGGCGCCCCGCTTCCCAGAACTCACTCTGTTTGTTTCTGTTTGTTTTTCTGTCACGCCTCTTAGTTCCCTGACCAGGGATTGAACCCACACTCCCTGCTGTGGAAGCACAAAGTCTTAACCACTGGGCCATCAAGGAAGTCCTCCACCTGGTTTTAACCACGAAAAGTCCTTTCCTATCCCCTCAGTCCCAGGCAAACTGGGATGCTTGGTCACTTGACAACTCCCTTCTACCTGAGCCTCAGTTTTCTCTCATTCTAATATGAGAGCGTTGAGTCTCATTTCTACATATAGCATCTAAAATTCTAGAAATGGGCTGGAAAGAGAGGTGAGTCAAAGAAGAAAGAAAGACTCAAGTTGGAATTTTCTGAGAGATCTTTTATGTTTCACGGAGCGTGTGGATGGGCACTGCCAGCCTGGCCTTGGTGCTTAGTTGCTCGCAATGGTCTGAAAAAAAAAGAGGGAGTAAAACCAGAATGGTCTAGCCAGCAGCACAGCTTCTACTGCCATATGGAACTGAGTTCAACTCCCAGCCATGTCACTCATTAACTGCGTGACCCTGGGAGAGTGACTTAACCTCTCGCCTCAATTTTCTCATCTGTGTAATGGGAGTGATCATAGTACTTCATGTGGATTTTAAATTAAACACATAGGTGTTATCACAGTGCCTGGCATATGTTTAGGAGTCCATAGATGGTGACTAATACTCTTGTCATGAACAATATTAATCCTCCCTGATCACTCATTCCCAGGTGAAGCTGACACGGTCACTGGGGCCTGAGCTTCACCTATCACAGTGTCCATCCCATTTCATCAGTTTGCTCATCTAGTCATCTGTTTCCCACAAGCCGCACATCACTCTATCCTCCATGACAAGAAAAGACCTGGACCAGAGGAGGCATTTCCTAAACTCTTGTTAAAATAAGGAAGTTCAGTAGTGTTCAGAATTCTACCCAGAAGCCCTTGAGGCTGCAGAAAACAGCCTCAAGCCCCTCTGGAAGGTCCCCAACCCCCACCCCCAACTGCTGATCTGGGATCAGGATCTGCTGTTCTCACCCAGCCCCCAGAGCCCTCTCCGCTCACCCTGCCCCGCTCACCTCATCAATCCAGTCAATGAAGGCCGAGACTCGCGTGAACACTGTGGGCTTCTTGATGGTGTTGCAGCCAAAGGCAGAAACGAAGCTGGTCACGCCATGGACCTGCCAGGAGCCATCTGCTGCTGGGCAGTTGAGGGGTCCTCCAGAGTCACCCTGGAACAGTCAGAGAGCTGTAGGGGACTGAGCCTCGTCTGAGCTCCAAGGAATTGGTTCTGACTTTGGGGAGCTCGAGAAACCCTTATATGGCCTGACTTCTCCGGGCCTCAGTTTGCCCCTTTGTGATGGGTACGTGCACGTGCGCTAAGTTGCTTCAGTCGTGTCTGACTCTTTGTGACGCTGCAGACTGTAGCCCACCAGGCTCCTCTGTCCAGGGGATTCTCCAGGCAAGAGTACTGGAGTGGGTTGCCATTTCCTCCTCCAGGGGATTTTCCTGCCCCAGGGATCCAACCCGCCTCTCTTTATGTCTCCTGCTTTGGTAGGCGGGTTCTCTACCACAAGCACCGCCTGGGAAGCCCTTTGTGATGGGGAAGGATACCTATTATGCCTATCTTATAAGATATTGTGACAGTTAAATGAGATGGTAAGCCTACAATCTTAGCACAATGCCTGGTAGAGAGGAACCAAGCTAATAGTAGTTCTGATTATTATTCCCACAGTTATTATTATTCATATTCACTTATAGTACAATGAGAGTATTGCTTAATTATGACTTCAGTACCCCAGAGCTGAAGGTGACTTTAGAGATCACGATGCCTATTTTCCTTGGTGTGAAGTGAAGTGAAGTGAAAGTCTCTCAGTGGTGTCCGGCTCTTTGCAACCCCATGGACTATGCAGTCCATGGAATTCTCCAGGCCAGAATACTGGAGTGGGTAGCCTTTCCCTTCTCCAGGGAAATCTTCCCAACCCAGGGATTGAACCCAAGTCTCCTGCATCGCAGGTGGATTCTTTACCAACTGAGCTACAAGGGAAGCCCAAGAATACCGGAACGGGTAGCCTATCCCTTCTCCAGCAGATCTTTCCGACCCAGGAATCGAACTGAGTCTCCTGCATCGCAGGCGGATTCTTTACCAACTGAGCTCTCAGGGAAGCCCCATTCCTTGGTGTACTGAAGGGGACTCCGGAGGACCAGGAAGACACAGTGATTTGCTCCAGATCAAGTCAGTGTGACAGACCAGGGCTGTGTGTCTGGGCTGCGCTGTCTTCCTCCAAGTTCCGCCTGGCCTGGAGGCTGAATGGGCAAGATTCCTCCTCCGGCTCCCAGGCAGAGGGGCCCCAGGCCCTGCACACCCAGCAGAGGGGCTGCAGCCCTGCACCGCCGCGGGCGGGTGAGAGGTGACTCACGTTGCAGCCGGCGCGGATGTCCCCGCCGGCGCACACCATGGTTTGCTTCACGGTGCTGCCCCACCAGTCCCACTGGGAGCAGTGCTCATAGTCCACCACGGGCAGCAGCGCCTCCTGCAGCTTGTCTGGGAGCGGCCCGCCAGCTGTGCAGACAGAGAGCAGTGAGGGGGGCGGGGGGTTGTGTGGGGGCGCCAAGCCCGCCGGGGTCTGAGTCAGAGCTGGGAGCCCCAAGATGGTGTGGGGGTTACGAGGAAAGCCTGCTCCTCCGGTGTGAGGGGAAGTCTCCTCCCACCAGGTCGTGTGGTCCTGCCTTCTCTGTCCATTAGAACATCCCGGCAACGGGCACAAAGGGGAGACTAAACACCGCCCGCTGCACACATTCCTGCTTGGGAGGGTGCCGGAGGAAGGCGGCCGCTGGAGGAGGAATGTAAGAAAGTGCTAGGCTGCTCCGGGTGCTGCCCTCAGCCCTCGCCCTGGGCTCTGTCTTCCTGCCCACCGTCCCTACGGCCAGTTGGAGGACTCAGCACGCACTGTAGAGACGGCCCCAGCCGCTGATGTAGCAGGGGGCTTCATTGGGCAGGATGTCTCCGGCAGGAGGGAGGCTGGCGAGTTGGACCTTGTCTCCCAGCTGGGCGCTGTGTGAGAGCTTGACGAGGGCGATGTCATTGCTGGCGAGGAGGAAAGAGTCACAGGGAGGAGCCTGGTCCTCCAGCCAGACTGAGCTCCAGCCCCAGCTTTGCTTAGGATATTTCACCTCCGGGATGCCCCTGACGCTCCCCTCTGGATCCCATGCATTCTTACTGCTGAGCAACTTCTGGAAGCCCCCCTGGCCCCTTCAGCCCACAATGACCCTTGGCCTCGGTAACTGTGCTCGGCTTTTACACCAGGGGTTCACACACGTCATCCGTGTCAGAATCAGAGGAGGGCTTGTTAATACAAAGGATGCTGGAGCCCGTTCCAGAGTTTGGGATGCAGTGGGTTTGGGAGGCCCCGAGGATTGGCCTTCCTAGTGAGTTCCCAGGTGCTGCTGCTGGCCTGGGGACCACACTTGGAGAACCAGCGCTCTTTTCATCTGCCTGTTTGTCACTCAGATCGTCACATCTGGGTCTGACTTTCTCTCCGCTTACCCCGGGAGCCCCATGGAGATGGCTCCAGGTCTTGATCATCACGGTCCCTCACTCCTGCACTCGCAGGGGTTCTGCACCCTCCTTTGGCCCTCTCCCCAGAAAAATTCTGAGCAAAGCCCCCCAGACGTACAATTCTGCATATGCTTGAGAGGCTTAAGAAGCCTACTCTGTGTTCTCACCCAGTGATGGCCTTCTTGACCTTCATGAAGGTCACCCTTGACACGTGGTCAAACTCAGGCCCAGAGAAAGTCGATGACTTGCCCAAGCCACACAGCGACTTAGCGCTGGAGCCTGACTCTCAGCCCAGTGCTCCTCCCCTGGCCCACAGTGCCGGGAACCCAGGAGGCTCTGGAGGAGTGTCCACTGAATGGAGGAACCTTTGGATTGGGGGTTCCTAAGTCACTCCCTTCTGAAGCCACAGAGCCAAGTGGCCTCGGGGGAGTTCCTGCCCCTGCCTGGGCCCTGCTGTCCCCTCAGTAGGGAGAGAGGTGTGGGGTGGGTGACCCCCAGAGGCTCTCCTGGCTCCGACCTTCAGGTCCATTGCCCCTGGGAGTCTTCTCCGCATCAGAGTCCGGTCCTAGAGGGGCCCGCAGAGGAGCCCCTGGGTGCCCGGCCTGAGAGATCACTCACCCGCAGGCCACGCAGTTGGAGTTCCAGAGAGGGTGCACGAAGAGGTCCCCGGCGTTGATGGGGATCACCTGTTCGGGGCCCTCCAGCTCAGAGCGGTCATACTCGCCCAGCACCACCTGATAGGTCCGGGAGGTCCTGCTGACGGAGGTGACGTTAGCCCAGGCCTGAGCGGCCTCCCCCGTCCCCTCCCACCGTCCTCCACGGCCCCAGCCCGCCTGGGTCTCACGCAGGGACAGGGGCAAGCGAGAGAACTCACGAGATGCAGTGGCCCGCGGTTACGACCCAGTCAGCGGCAATGAGGCTGCCGCCGCAGGTGTGATGAAATGCTCCGTCCTTTTCATACTGCAGGGAGACCTGGCGGCAAGGGAGGGGGCTTCTGAGTGGTCTGGGCCCCACAACGGGGGTTGCTACCCATGGCTGTATAGGTTGTGCCCTGCACAATTCTAGAGGGCAGTAATCACAGAGAATGGCATCCTCTGGAAAGGGGGTGCCCATCCCACACACAACTGTACCTTCCACAGCTGCTTTCGAGCTACAACGGTGGAATTAAGTCACCGCAATGGAAACCACAAGGCCGACAGAGGCTAAAACGTTTCCTCTCTCAGCCTTTGCAGAACAAGCCAGAGGACACCTGATGCAGGCCAATGACCCCACAGAACTTTCTGTGATGATGGAAATGTTTGGTAGGATTCAGCCTGGTAGCCACTGGCCACGAGTGGTTATTGAGAATTTAAACTGTGGTTAGTGGACTTCCCTGGTGGTGCAGTGAGTAAGAATCTGCCTGCCAATGCAGGGGACACAGGTTTGATCCCTGGTCCAGGAAGATTCCACATGCCTTGGAGCAACTAAAGCCATACAATTACTAAGGCTGCGCTCTGGAGCTCTTGAGTCACAACTATTGAACCTACGTGCTGCAACAAACCTGGGCACCCTAGACCTTGTGCTCTGCAACAAAAGATGCCACCACGATGAGAAGCCCATGCATAGCACTGAAGAGTAGCCCTTACTAGCCGCAACTCAAGAAAGCCTGTGTGCAGCAGCAAAGACCCAGCGCAATCAATCAATCAATCAAACGTGGTCAGCACTGAGCAACTGAATTTCTAATATGACTTAATTTTAATGAATTTAAATTTAGGCCTATACAGGAAAAGAGTCTATAAAAAAGAGTGGACGTGTTTCTGTATAACTGATTCACTCTCTGTATACCTGAAACTAACACCACCTTTTAAATCAACTACACTCCAATAAAAATTAAAATAAATACATAAATTTAAATAGCCACGTGTGACAAGTGTATTGTGTTACTGCCATGAATCAAGTCCTCTCTGCCTCCCTCCACTGACCTCCATAAAGCCCTTCCTCCCTTTATTGCTCTCAGACTTTGTAGCCCTGTTGTATAATGTGTATCCAGAGAAGGCAATGGCACCCACTCCAGTACTCTTGCCTGGAAAATCCCATGGATGGAGGAGCCTGGTGGGCTGCAGTCCGTGGGGTCGCTAAGAGTCAGACACGACTGAGTGAATTCCCTTTCACTTTTCACTTTCATGCACTGGAGAAGGAAATGGCAACCCACTCCAGTGTTCTTGCCTGGAGAATCCCAGGGACGGGGGAGCCTGGTGGGCTGCCGTCTATGGGGTCACACAGAGTCGGACACGACTCAAGCGACTTAGCAACAGCATAATGTGTGTCAGGGAAAAAAATGTATAATTAGCTCATCAAATCCGTGATTTCTTGACCAGTATTGCTAAAATGAGGCTGACGTAGGCATTTCAGTTTTAAAAAGTGAATCAGTTTAAAGAAAATAGTGGCAGGCCTTCCTCGGCAGTCCAGGGATTAAGATTCTGTGCTTCCAACACAGGGAGCGAGGCTTTGGCCCCTGGCCTGGGAAATAAGGCCTCACATCCCTCCCTAAACATAGCGCTGAACTTCCCCCATTAATGCACTGACCCTCGGGTTAAACATTTCTCTCTCCCCAGAGTCTACTGTTAACTTAGAAACAGCCCAGTGAGAATTACAGGTTAAATGGGCAAAACTTCTGTATGAAGGCGATTATCCAAGGGTTTCCTGGCCTTTGGGAAACTGAAGTGGATACCGGAAGCAATGCAGTGGGGTCCAGACTGGATGCCCTGCAATCAGAGCATGGGGCGGAGAGCCCATGGTGGGAAGTGGCGCAGCTGGCACTGCTCTTACCTGCCAGGGCCAGCTGTAGGGGACCGCGTCCTCGCCATTGACAACTCTGGAGGAGGGGCGGGAGAAAGGCTGGCGGAAGCCCGAGGCTAGAGGGGACAGGAGAAGTGTCAATCAGCCCCAAGGTTCCCCAAAGCAAAGAGGAGGTCTGGGCCCCAGACAGGCTGTGATATCCCACACAACTCCTTCCCATCTCTGACCCCAGTAGCCGAGTATCAGCAGTGAGCATTTGGACAAGAGCAGGGATTTCTGGAGTCCTGGGAGTCTGGGATGGAGATGAACACGTGGCTTCCTTTCAGGGCAGGGGTAAACCTGATGCACTTAGAACAGCACCTGGTACCCAAAGGGGGCTTGAGGAGCGACAGCTATTGCCATGAAGAGAGGCCACTTTGGAGTGAGGCTGCCTGGATTCAAAGTGCAGCTCTGCCCCTGGTTCTAGGATGGGCCACTTTACTTCTCTGAGGGTCAGTTTCTCTATCTGCAAAATGGGAATAACAATAGTACAGACCTCATGGGGCTGCTGTGAGGATTACAGAAGATAATATAAGAAAAAAAAAACCCCAAGCATTCTGCCTGGCATATAGTAAGCATTCAGTAAACATGACCTGTTACCATTCATTACTGCTCGTCAAGAGAGGCTGCTGGGAGAGGGTGGCCCTGAGCTGTACCGTAATATGGCAGAGGTACCAGGAAAAGGCTAGATCATAGGATATGGAGTGCAGTAAGGGGACTATGAGAGGAGAGTTGGAGGCTTAAGCAGAGGAACAGAAATTCCAAACCCAAGCAGTCTAACCACAGAGCCCAGACTCTTTACCATTAGACTTTGTTTACCGCCGTTTCTGTCAAGGACTCCCACCCAGGGGTTTGGGTCCCCCAGTCCTCCTCCTGAATTGGTCCATCACCCACAGCTTCCCCTCGATTCTCCTGCTTCAGCACCAAGCTGAAAACCTCCACCACCATCCTCAGCTACAAGCTGAGCCCTCTCCTATGAAACCAGGCATTGAGTTCGAGAGACTCAGGGTGGGTGGTAGATTTCAAGGGATCCTGGCCCAGGGCAGCACAGGCTGGAGTCTTACCAAGGGCCACAAATAGGAGAAAACTCAGCAGCTGGATCATCATGAGCTTTGAGACGATAAGAAAGGCATTCATAGCCCAAGGCTTTAATATAGGGCAGAAGATGGGTGGGAGGGCCTACTGGGCCCCATTCCCGGAACAGGTGGTGGAACACCAGGTCTCCCATGGTCCAAGGCCACATCCCCACCCACCACAGATGGGGTGGTGACGGCCAACAACAGGGTCCCGAGTGTGCTCTCCAAAGTGAGGCTGCACAGGTGGCCCGGAATGGCAAGCTGATAACGGGAAGGGGAAGGAAAGTTCACGTCAGAATAAGACAGCCACTTCCAGGAGCAAACAGGGGCTCTGGGACAGCTCACACCTGTGTTCAAATCCTGGCTCTGCCACTCCCAAGCTCTGCATCCTTGGGCACATGCCTTACCCTCTCTGAGCTTCAGGTTTCTCATCTCTAATATGGGATTAATATTACTCTCCACCTCAATTAAAAACATTTTTTTGTTGAGCATTCTCTCCATATCCGGATGTTCTTGGGGATGCAGCCATGAACGAGAACGGTCCCAGCTTTCTTGAGGCTGCTTTAGTCTGCTAGGGGATCTGGAGGATGTCAGTTGCTCAGTCGTGTCCGACTCTGCAACATGTAGCCCGCCAAGCTCCTCTGTTCATGGAATTCTCCAGGCAAGTCTGCTTACTAGGGAAGACAATGACAAATCAGCAAAAATAAAGAAAGGCTATTTCTGTTTGTGCTGGAAGATGCTATGAAAAGAATAAAATGTAGGGGACTAAGGTGGGGATGGGAGTGGCTCATTTAGGTGGGGCCCAGAGAGAGTGACATTTGGGCTGAAGAGATAGTGTTTGATTTGAGTCCTAAAGGGCGAGTAAGCCAGCCCTGGGAAGCCCTGAAGGAAAAGCTCCCCAAGCGGGGAAGGACAAGTGCAGAGGTCTGGAGGCTTGTGGACAGGAGGTCAGTGAGGCTGAAGCATCAAAGCCTAAAACTGACTCCACACCTGGTCCAGCAATTCCACTCCTCTGGCCTCTCAAAAAAATTATGCACATGTGCCCCAGGAGTCCAGAGTACATGCCCCAAGAATGTTCCTGGCATCCCTGTCCACTCTCTTCAATAATGAAAGCCTAGGAACAACAGAAATATCCATGAAGGCAAGTGGATGAATATGTGTAGTCTATGTATACAATGGAATATTAAGCAGCAGTCAGAAAGAATGAATCACCATGAAATGCCACACTGTAGATAATCTCTAGGAATATAAAGCAAGAAGGAAAAGAAGGCCCCAGAAGATGAAATATTTTAATACTCTTTTTGGAGAATTAAAAACTACTGAAATTTAAAAGTATACCTTTTAAAAAATACAGATAAGTGAATAAAATTGTGTAAAAAGGCAAGCAAAGGCACAATGAACCTGGGGTTCGGGATTATGTTCGTTTCACGTCTGGGGTGAAGGCGAAGAGGACGGCACAGATGTTTTGAGAGCTCCTAGACTTAGCAGCAGCAGCAGCTTTGTTTTGGTAGTTTTTGTTTTAGTTTTAGATTTTTGTTGAAGATTAATTTACATACAATAAAATTCACCAGTTTTAATTTTAAAATTTAATTTTTGACAAACACACACACAGGCAGGTAACCACAGCCACCATCATGACATGGAACATTTTCATTACCCAACTAGAGAGCCCACACGCCCAATGAAAGATCTTGCATGACACGTCGAAGATGGTGTGTTCTGCCACTAAGAAAGAAAGAAAGTGAAGTCACTCTGTTGTGTCTGACTGTTTATGACCCCATGGACTGTAGCCCGCCATACTCCTCTGTCCATGTAGTTTTCCAGGCAAGGATACTGGAGTGAGTTGCCATTACTTTCTCCAGGGGGTCTTCCCGACCCAGTGATCGAACCCGGGTCTCCTGCACTGCAGGCAGCCTCTTAACTGTCTAAGCCACCACGGAAGCCCTAGGCAAAAAACTAAATACACACACAGAAAAAAAGAAATTTTCCTCCCACCTAGCCACTTTCTATCCCCCATCCCTACCCTCCACCTCCACACCTGGCCCCCCTGGCAACCTGTGATCTGCTTTCTGCCTCTTTTCTAGAACCTTTACATATAAATGGAAGCATATAGTATATATCTTACGTGTCTGGGCATCTTTCAGTTAGCATAATGCTTCTGTGAGTCACATGTGTCATTGTGTTAGATGTGGTTTTGTAAGCGGCAACTATCTTATTTAAAACAACTATGTGTCTAATAAATAAAAGTGGCCCATGAGTGGACTAATGCTATTTGATTAACCTAATTCTGTTACAGAAATCCAGATTTAGAGAGAGAGAAAAAGAGGTGGGTGAAGGCCAGACCCCACGAGGTCTCTTTGCAGGTCAGGCTGATAAGGAGTTGGGTCTTTAATTCCAAGCATAAGGAGAAAGCCATGGGGGCAGGCGTGGTGATTAAGTAGGAGAAGGACCTGGGATCTCACTTACACTTTTAAAAAATCTCTTGCCTGGGTGCTGTATGAAGGGTTGTGGGGTGAGAGTGAAGGGAACCAGCTGGAGCTATTTCAGTTGCTTGGGTGAAGTTGGGGTATGGGAGGTGGGAGGGGGGTGGTAGAGACGGAGATAGAGAGATTTGGGTGGGATCAGGAGGTATTCTGGAGGCAGAGCGATATCTGAGACCATTTCAGTGAAGTGTGAAGCATAGAAAGTAAAAGCTTTGGTTGCTTGGTCGTGTCTGACTCTTTGTGTCTGACCCCGTGGACTGTAGCCCGCCAGGCTCCTCCGCCCATGGGATTCTCCAGGCAAGAATACTGGAGAGGATAGCCATTCCCTTCTCCAGGGGATCTTCCCGACCCAGGGATTGAGCCTGGGTCTCCTGCACTGCAGGCAGACTCTTTACCATCTGAGCCACCAGGGACGCCTGTGAAGCACAGAGTCTGGCACTAAATCTGTGAACTCGGTTCACATTATTCTAATTGTAGAAAAGACTTGGCACGTCCTTGTTGGCTGCTGGAAGCAGCCTCCCAGCCCAGGGCCGACATTTTGCAGGGTCTCAATGCATGTTTGCAGAATAAGGCAGAGGAGCGCTGCAGACTTGACTGAGCAACACTCTCCAGTCCTCCACACCCAGCACTCCACGGATGGCCAGATTCCTTCCTGCTGGTGTCATAGATCATGTAGAGCCATTCTTTGGGGGCTGCTACATTTTGGAAGCATGGGAGGAGGGCAACGCTTAGCTGCTTTAAGCGGATCCCTCGTGATGGAATGCCAGGCATCAGCAGGCAGGGTTTCTTTCAAGGGTGCAGCCCCTCCGAGTACCCCCTACAGTGACGTCTGCGACGCCAACAGACTGAGCCTGCGGCGAGTGTGTGGACAACAACAGAAGCAGCTGTGAAAATCCTTCAGAGCGCGATAAAAATAGCCGCGCCCTCCCTCACCCCCGTTCCCTGTGGGCCCGGGCATGCTTGTTTGCTCAGCTTTGACGCTCACAGCCATTTCCCAGACCCTGAGCAGAGGAAGAGAGGGGGAGAAACTGGAGACGTGCCCGGGGAGGAAGAGGGGCAGCTCAGAGCTCCCCGGATCCCACCGTAGAGGGTCTGAAACAGACACAGCCTCAAAGATGATCTAATGCGTCTCTTCTGACAGATGGGAAATGAAGACCCAGGGAACAGTGAAGACCGGCTCAGCAACCCCCGCCCCAGTTTATCACTGCCTGCTCCCCGCAGGGTCACACGATAAGCCACCCCAGCCTTTATCTGGGTGGCCTTGAGTGGGTCCCAGCCTCTCTGCTGGCTCTGCAGGTGGGTGTGTGGCCACCCTGGCCCTCTGCTCTGTCCCAAGGGAGATGGACCCTCCAGGACCGCCCCATCACTAACCCTGTCAGGTCACCTTAGCCTCAAGGCCTAGTGGACACGCTGCCAGGGTGCTACTGATTAATCCTCTGGGGTTTTCCGGCCTGGGAGCACCTGGAGCTTTTCCCCTGGGAAGAGGGAGCTGGCAGGGAGGCCGCAGGGCCCAGGTCCACACCAGGGCTCAGCCTAAAGCCCAGCAAGCGGCGTCCTGAACGGGAGGCGCAGAGCGAACAGAGAATATGGAGGTGCGTCTGGAGAGGGTACGAGGGAGCTGGGGAGCCTTTTCTTAGCCGGGGGGGGAGGCGTTTTCATTATTTCTAGTTTCCCACCAGGTGGGAAACTTCAGGAGGGCAAAACTTTCTGATTTATCTTTGAATTCCCAGTGCCAGGAGGAGCCTGGCACGTGTACTCAATGAAGTGCACGATACGTTAAAAGAGGGAACGAAAGAATGAATGAAGCTGAAGATGCTTCAACGCCTGCTGACTCTTCCTCCCCTGTCTCTCGGGAGGGGCGCCACTGGAGGCCGGCCCCTCTGAGTGTGGTCCCTTGAATGGTGGTTCTGAAGGGCAGTGTTCGGAGGATGCTCATCCATGTCCTGTGGCAAACAAGCCATGAGAATGGAGCCCCTGCTGTGTTCTCTGCTGGGAGCTCAGCTCCCACCCAGAACCCCGTGGGCACGCAATAAGAATCAGAGGGTCAGTGGAACTGGGAAATGGGAGATTAAACAAAGTCCACAGGGATCTCTCCTGTAGGACTTCTTGGAATCTGGAAGGTGCCAGTGTTCATGGAGAGTCAGACACAGGTGATCTTAAATCCCAGACTCTGACGCCTCGTTGCCCAGTGTCCCTCTCGGGTGGGATGGCTCAGTCTCTGAGATCAGGCAGGGGCCCCATCGGCCCTGTAACGGCACCAAAAAGCCGCTGAGGGGACCCAGGGCTGGGCTGCCATGCAGACGGCTCTTGCCCCGAGGAAGTCGCTGTCTCAGCTGGGGCCCGGGAAGGTTGCTGGACAGCGGCACTGAGGAGGGGTGCGGGCCGGGGCCTGTCTTCCTGGGGCCAACCCGGTGGGCGGGAGCGGCCCCCCTCGCCGCCCGCAGTGCTCTGGGGGACGGTGCTGACCGAGGGGCTGGAGGGAGGCAGTCCCCTCCCTCCCCACTCTCATTCCACTGCCCTCCTGGCACGTACACATCCACAAATATTTGTGAAACACCTACTAGATTCCAGGCACTGACTCGTCACCAGGGATGCTCCTGCAGAGGAGACACAGCCGCCTGAGCCCGCAGCCAGCAGGCGGAGTGCAGCAGCAAGAATCAGGTGACAGCCGATCTTCTGGACCGTCTCTGCTCCTCACCCGGCTGCATCCCGCGCTGCGGGCCAGCCTGCTGGAAGCATCCGTGGGCTCCCTGGTCCTCTGGGTTTGGTTCAGTCAATGGAGGGTCCCAGCAGGAAGCTGGGGGATGGGAAGATGGAGCGGTGGGGGCATCTGTTCCAGGGCCTGCGTCCCCCCATCAAAGGCCGCGGCGCCTGCCAGGGGGCCGTCTCCTTTCCCCGCAGCTCCTTCCTCAGGGCTCCACTGCCTGCCTTCTCCCTCTGCCCCTCCAGGCCTGGGGGTGGTCTCTGCTCCCCCTGATGCACACCTTGAAATGCCCCCACCATTCCTTGTTAGTTTCTCCAACCCCACCTGCGCTTTTTTTAATATCCCTCAGTTACCTCCTGGGCTTGACGCCTGTTCCCTTCCCGGACCCTCACCTGGGATACACTTTTGTTTGAATATAGCAGAGAACCCAAATAATGGTGCATGAATAAGAGGGAAACGTATTTTCCTCTATCCTCAAAGTCTGGGCTTCCCAGGTGGCCAAAGCAGAAGACGTGAGTTCGATCCCTGGGTCAAGAGGACCTTGTGGAGGAGGAAATGGCAACACACTCCAATATTCTTACCTGGGAAACACCAGGGACCTGGCGGGCTACAGCCCATGGTGTCGCAAAGAATCGGATACGACTTTGCAACTGAGCACGTGTGCATGCGGCTTCAGAGTCCCAGGCTGGCGTTGCGGTGCTGCTCTGGGAAGTCATCCGCTCTTTCTATTTCTCAGTCCATCGCTCGGAATGTGCCTCATCCTCAAGGCATGGCTTCTGTTGTGTATTCCCCCCTCCGAATTCCCTGGTAACTCAGAAAATAACCATATTTGGGCATAGGGTCATTGCAGATGTAATTAGTTAAGATGAGGTCATTTGGGTGGGCCCTAATCTAATATGACTTGGATTTTTAAAAAAAGCTGAAATTTGGACACAAAGAGACCCACAAGCCAGGTTTTTACAAGCCAGGTTTTTACAACCTGGAAAAACCCTCAGAAGGAACTTACCTTCCTACAAGGTAGGAAGAAAAACAGCCCCCTACAAGCCAGGTTTTTACAACCTGGAAAAACCCTCAGAAGGAACTTACCTTCCTGACCCCTTGATTTTAGACTTCTAGCCTCTAGACCCTTGAGAGAATACATTTCTGGTGTTTAATGACCCAGTTTGTGGCCCCAGGAGACTAACACAGCCTGCAATGGCCTCTACACCACCCCACATTCCAGATGGAGAAAAAGGAAGGGGCAAGCTGACACATTATCTTTAAGCACCCAAGCTGGAATTTGTGTCCGTCTCCTCTGACCATGCTTGGAAACCAGCCTGTGGTCCCCCGCTAGCTGCCTGGGAGACTTGGAAACATCCTGGCACAGGGAAAATGCCTCTTACCGGGGAAGAAAGGGAGAAGAGATACGGGGGGCAGCTGCAGGTTCCTGGCACCGAATACCATGAATGCCTTCAGACGCAGCAGCAGGAAACGCTGCCTAAGATAAACAGCTAGGAACTCTGCCATCTCTCAGGACTTGGCTTCAAGTCTGCCAAGGGGAGCGCGGGGGGGTCCACGCAGGTTTGGGGTCCATCCTCGGCTGCTCCCAGGGCTCGGCCCTACACAGGCGCCGGTTTTCTCCTTTGGCTGGAAAGTCGGACGCTGTTGCGGGTGTCAGTTCACTCCGGGTCAAACCAGAAAACAGGAATCTCAAGTATCTGAAGCGAAGGGAACTGGTTCCCCGGGTGAGGGGAGTGCTGAGAAGACAACAGGGCTTAGAGCGTGGTCACGACGACCTTCCAGGATTGGGGACGGAGTGAGGTGAGCTGGGCTTGCTCAGCAGGAGCGGGGCCCGGCCCAGGCGAGTCCAGTGGGAGCCGTGGAGCACGTGCCGTGGAGCAAGACCCTGGATTTTCCCTTCTTCCCCGCCTCCCACTGGCTGAACCCGGCTGGGGGCCAGGGAAGTCAAGCCCGCAGGGGTCAGTCCCCCAGTCCCTGGCCCAACCCTGATACGGGGAGGACTCAACCTGAGTCTGGAGCCTTTGTGAGAGGGAATGGGAAGGGAGGGGAGAGATGGGACTGGAGACCTCTGTGGGCAGGTGCCCTAGAGCCGTGGGGCCCTTTGCAGGGTCTGTAACAGGAGAACAACATGGGAGTCCCCTGCGTCCAGTGGTCAGCACTTGGCACTCTCACTGCAGGGGCCCGGGTTCGATCCCCGGTCAGGGGAATTAAGATTCTGTGAGCCACGTGGAAAAAACTCCCAAGGGAACAACATGACCCAACATGTTTTTAGCCTCTATCTCTGACTGCTGAGTAAAGAGGAGCAAGAATACCGTCGGGCAGGTAGCTGGGGTCCATAGAGGCTGTCCAGGTAGCCAGGGAGAGGGCAGAGAGAAGCAGGGGGGCAGAGGACAAAGGTGAGCGCTCGAGAGAAACAAAGTCTGGAACTGACAGGGGCGCCGCAGGGACGGGCACAGACATGCCAGGCCAACCCAGCTCTGCGTCCCAGGCACGCAGCCACTCCACGGGGCCTGCACACAGCAGGTGCGCGCTCCGTGCCCCTCGTGGGTACACACACAGGCAGCCACGCACACACAGCTGCACTGGCCCACTGCGGCTCGTCCGCAGCTGGCTGCCAACCCGCCCTCTACGCGGAAGAGCGCATCTTCCTGGGAGGCTTTCGGCCACCAGGACAGACGCCGCCATGAAAAGAGGCCGAAATGATGATGGTTTTCTCACCTACCCAGGTGGAGAAGGCAATGGCAGCCACTCTAGTACTCTGGCCTGGAGAATCCCAGGGACGGGGAGCCTGGTGGGCTGCCGTCTACGGGGTCGCACAGAGTCGGACACGACTGAGGCGACTTAGCAGCAGCAGCAGCACCTAACCAGGAGGCAGGTTAGGATGGAGAGGCAGGCCAGGTGCCAGTTGGTAAAGTCAGAGGCACCGTGATGCCCCTGGGGACCCAGGCTCTGCGAGGCGCCCTCTCCTCTGGGCTGCCTCCTTCACTGCCGCAGGAGCAAGACAAGGGTTTGAATGCAGGCGGTTTACTCTGGAGCTGATCCCAAGAAGCCCGTGTAGGGGAGCAGAGACGCGCGCCCGAGAAGGTAAGGAAGTTAGCGTGGCGCGTGTTAGCAGACAGCGGGGGTCCAAGCCACCGGGAACTCTGAGGGCCGAGGCCTCGGGGTTGTTCACCTACGTGTGAGGGGCTGCGAGCGTGCCTTCCCACGCCCGTTCTCTGAGGATCGTGGTGCGTGTGTGCACAGGGCAGGATCACTCACACGCATAGCTCCATCATGCCCGCGGCATGGTGTGCAAGCACGTGCTTGGAACGGGCACCTTGGCTCCCCGATGTCCGCACCCCGAGTAGACCCACAGCGGAGCACGCACGCGCTCGATTCCCACACGCACTGGGAAGCGCACGCTTCTCCTGGTTAAGCAAGCGCTTGTCTTAGTCTGCCTGGGCTGTTGTGACATAAAGCCATAGACGCAGCGGCTTAAACCACAGACATTTATAGCTGACAGTCCTGGAGGCTGGGAAGTCCAACAACGAGCTGCCGGCAGATCCCGTGTCCTGGTTTGCTGATGGCCATCTGCTCACAAAGATCAGACACAACTTAGCGATTGAACAATAGTCCCCTTTCATGGTGGAGGGCAGAGAGCAAGAAAGCCAGCTCTCATGTCTCCTCTTACAAGGGCATCGATACCTTTCATGAGAGCCCTATTCTCTCTTGACTTGTTACCTCTCAAAGACCCTGCCTTCTCTATCATCACACTGGGGGCTAGACTTCAATGTAAGAATTTAGGGAGACACATTCAATCCATAGCAACCTCTCTCACTGCTTCTTCCTCTGGTCTTTGGCTTGGGCCTTTCAATGGCTGTGGAATTAAACATGTTGGAAAAGAACCCCACCCTGAGGAGCCCCTAAAGTGGAATCACTGGCAGAAGAAGCTGCAGGGCAGGTGGAGTGAAGTCGGAGAGACCAACCAGCCCCCCCTGGAGTCATGAAGGAACTCTCTAGCCCGGGAGGTAATCTCTCAAGTTACCAGCAGGGCGTGCACGAGAGCCATGACTGTCTCCAGGGTTTTTTTTTTTTTTCCTAGTTGGTTGCCTGGTTTGTGTAAAAATGTGTTTGTCTCTGGTTGTTTGAGGGAGAGGATGGGTCTCAGAGTTTCCTCATGGAAGTTTGGCTGAGGGACACGAATATGGTCACCAGAGTTCCAGGGCCAGCATCACACAGGTTCCAAGGCCCAGACACGGCACTGGTACCCAGTTCCTGTCTGATGAACGGATAGGTGGATGGATGGATGAATGGATGGATGGATTCTTAGGGAAATGAGAGAGAGATGACCCAAGAGGGAAAGATTTAAAAAAGAGAGAAAAATAAAAGGTAAACAGAGAAGAATAAAAGGTAAAAAGAGGAGAGTTGGAAAGAACTGGAAAAAGAAAGTTGGACAGAAGATAGACTGGGAAAGAATGGGAAGAGCGAGAGAAACACTAGCAAGCTGTGTGGCGGGAGAGGCGAGGGACGAAGGCAGAGCTAACCCTGCCAGCCTCGGCACCTGGGCCCGCAGTGCCGCTTTCCCTGCGTGCTGTCCACCGCTGCCACCGCAAGGCTCCCCATTTTTCTAGGCCAGGTGGGACTGGCACCTTCCTTGGGAAGGGCTCCCTGAGCCCATGGTTGGGATCGGTCCTTCTTGCCTTTTTGCTGCTGCATCTGGGACCCCTGGTCTGTTGGGCTACGTAGGGACAGTGGAGTCAGACAGACAGAGTTGGTTTGAATTCAAACCAGTTCATTTAACCGTTAACTAAGATACCTGACCTCTCTGCGCCTTGGTTCCCTCAGCTGGGGTTATACCAGAAGCTCCCTCACAGAGGTTTTTTTTTGATCATCTGGGTAGGCATTTAGCATGGGGCTTGGCGCTGAGGGAGGAGCATTGAAGAGAAGGTGACAATCACTGCCCTTGCATTCCAGAAAGTCCCAACCTCAAATGGTCTCTTTCATGGTTAAGTTGTTGCCTCGATTTGGGGGTCAGGAGAGTGTGTCATTTAAATGACAGTCAAACGTTACTGGAATCCATGTAAGCCCCTCGAAAACATTCATCTTTGCATAAATCATTTTTTAAATAATTTTACTTATTTATTTTTGGCTGCATTGGGTCTTCTCGGAGAAGGCAATGGCATCCCACTCCAGTCCTCTTGCCTGGAAAATCCCATGGATGGAGGAGCCTGGTAGGCTGCAGTCCATGGGGTTGCAAAGTCAGACTCGACTGAGTGACTTCACTTTCACTTTTCCCTTTCATGCATTGGAGAAGGAAATGGCAACCCACTCCAGCATTCTTGCCTGGAGAATCCCCGGGACGGGGAAGCCTGGTGCGCTGCCGTCTATGGGGTCGCACAGAGTCGGATACGACTGAAGCGACTTAGCAGCAGCAGCAGCAGCAAGGTCTTCTTTGCTGGTTGAGGGCTTCTCCAGTTGCGGCGAGTGGGGGCTACCCTGCGTTGCGGCGCACGGACGTCTCCTTGCAGGGGTTTCTCTTGCTGAGCACAGGCTCTAGGCGCACTTGCTCCAGGAGCTGCAGCTGGCAGGCTCTGAGCGTGGACTCAGCGGTTGCGGCGCACGGCCTGGTTGCTGTGCAGCACGTGGAGTCTTCCCGGACCAGGGGTTGAACCTGTGTCCCCTGCATTGGTAGGAGGATTCTCATCCACTGTGCCACCACGGAAGTCCCATAAATCATTTTTTACACATAAAAGAATACCTATTTCAGTGTTGCTTGAAATAGCCAAACATAATTGGAAACAAATGTATATCGACAGGAGCATGGATAATTCATGGTATATTTGTAGAAAGCAGCACTAGAGAATGAAAATTAACTCAATCTCCATGTATCAATATGGCTGGTTCTCAAAAGCATTTCATACAGTAAGAAGGCAAATTATAGCATAGTGTATTCAATCTACCGTAATATATATAGCATTCGGATACCGGCAAAGCAGTCATACATGGGACAGAGATGTATGGGGACGGGATAAACCGACAGTGAGGATCAACAGCGATCAGGCTGGTGACACCCTTCGAGCAGGGAGGGAGTAGTATTGACCAGGGCTTCAGGTAGCTTCAGCGGTATTTGTAAACGGGACTTGCTTTTTATTTTACTTATTTATTTTTTGGTCACTCCATGCGGCATTGGGGATCTCAGTTCCCCAACGAGGGTCTCCGTGGTGGACGCGTGGAGCCTTAGCCGCTCGACCACCAGGGAACCCCCAAGCTGGACTTGTTTTTGAGTTCCTCAAATACGATACAAGACTGAGACCATCTCCACTTTGATCTCCACAACAAATATGATGGAGAAACCGAGGCTCAGGGAGGCAGGGAGAGTGCCCACACTCACCCAGCCTGAGAGCAGAGCTGGGAACTGAACCCAGGTCTGCTGACCCCAGCTGCCTTCCCTGCACACATAGGCCGCTTCGTGTTTACCAAGTGGCTAGCAGTGGTCTCAGGGACACAGGAGGTGCTGAGGAGCTCGCAATCGGAGCAGCTGAGCTCTGCGGGTTGGGCTGGGAGGTGGGCTCTAGCCCATCAGACTCAGGGCTCAGCCCTGGGCCTGGTAGCAGCTTGGGCCCAGACCAGGCCCAGGGGAAGTTTCCCACCTTCCAGCCTGTTTCCTGGTGCTTTCCCAGTGGGGTCAGAGGTTAGGGCTGGAGCCAGTCTTGGGCAGGGTCTGCTGCAGGAAGTGGAGGCCTCCAAACCTCCAAGCTGGCTCATCTCCTGTTCCCACGGCCGCACTCAACTCCCACCCCAAGGCAGGCGCCCAGGGGTACACGCACGTGGATGGACACCCAGTGAGCTCCACCCCAACTACAGACTCCAAACACTTTAGGAGTGGAGGTGTTCTAGAACTTGGCCTGGGGGTGATTCAGTCTGTTCTCCCTTCCTTCAAATAACTCGCTAGGTACCGGGGCGGTGCTGGGCCCTGAGGACACGGGTGAGGAGACAGCCCCTACCCTCCCAGGGCTCAGCGTCTGCTCAGGAGGTCAGACATGTAAATAGACAAGCACCCAAGAGACATTCAGTACATGTTTGGACTAAGGCAGGAGACATGGGCTTAATCCCTGGTCCGGGAAGATCCCCTGGAGAAGGAAATGGCAGCCCACTCTAGTATTCTTGCCTGGGAAATTTCATGGACAGAAGAGCCTGGCGGGCTACAGCCCATGGGGTTGCAAAGAGTCGGACACTACTTGGTGACTGAACAGCAAAAACAAATGAAAACATCTAGTAACATACCAGCACTGGCAGGGCTGCTGGAGACTGGCCCTTGTGGCCCAGAGCGGGGCCTTGACTTGCTCACGTCAGAGAGTGGTCTGAGGGCTCAGCTGAAGCCAGCCCCCAGGACCCCGGACTCCATCCTCTTTCTGCTGCATCCCATCCCTGTTTTTTTTTTTTTAAAAACTTGACAATTGTGAAATATTTCAAGCATACAGAAAACTTTAAAGACTAGTACTTTTCCCCTTGGGAACACACCACCAAGCTTTGGTGCATCTTCTCAGTGGTCTCTGGCACCTCCCTTCCCAGCCTGAATCAATCAGAGCCTCTCCTTATCTCTTGGGACATGTTTCTTTCATGGGCTTCCTGTAAGAGCTTTTTTAGAAAAGGAGTTGTGAGTTGTTTTCTGACACCCACCAACTCTGCGATTCTCTGATGCCCACTGGGCACCCAACAGCTCATTTCTAGCACTGCCTCCCGGGTATCTCCCTAAGCGATAGAGCGTAGTTCCGTAAGACCGTCCCCACTTCAGACACCAGTGGCTGGGGCTACCCTAGTATAATTTTTTTGTTGTTTTTTTGGCTGCTCAGCTTTCAGGATCAATTCTCACCAGGGATCAAACTCAGGCCTCTGGCAGTGGAAGCACAGAGTCATAGCCACTGAACGGAACTGCCAGGGAATTTCCTACTCCTGCATTTCTGACCTGCTGCTGCTGCTGCTGCTAAGTCGCTTCAGTCGTGTCTGACTCTGTGTAACCCCATAGACGGCAGCCCACCAGGCTCCCCCATCCCTGGGATTCTTCAGGCAAGAACACTGGAGTGGGTTGCCATTCCCTTCTCCAATGCATGAAAGTGAAAAGTGAAAGTGAAGTCGCTCAGTTGTGTCCGATTATTAGTGACCCCATGGACTGCAGCCTACCAGGCTCCTCTGTCTGTGGGATTTTCCAGGCAAGAGTACTGGAGTGGAGTGCCGTTGCCTTCTCCTATTTCTGATCTAATTGGCCATAAATTGGGAGTTCCCACCTCTCCCTCCTTAGGTTTGATAGTTTGCTAGAATAGTTTGTAGAACTCAGGAAAACACCTTACTTGTGTTTACCAGTTAATGGAGCCCAAATAGAGTTTTAGACATAGAGAACAAATTTATGGTCCCTGGGGCCTTAAAAGCAGAGACATTACTTTACCAACAAAAGTCCGTCTAGTCAAGGCTATGGTTTTTCCAATGGTCACTTATGGATGTGAGACCTGGACTGTGAAGAAAGCTGAGCGCTGAAGAATTGATGCTTTTGAACTGTGGTGTTGGAGAAGACTCTTGAGAGTCCCTTGGACTGCAAGGAGATCCAACCAGTCCATTCTAAAGGAGATCAGCCCTGGGATTTCTTTGGAAGGAATGATGCTAAAGCTGAAACTCCAATACTTTGGCCACCTGATGCGAAGAGTTGACTCATTGGAAAAGACTCTGATGCTGGGAGGGATTGGGGGCAGGAGGAGAAGGGGACGACCGAGGATGAGATGGCTGGATGGCATCACGGACTCGATGGATGTGAGTCTGAGTGAACTCCAGGAGATGGTGATGGACAGGGAGGCCTGGCGTGCTGCGATTCATGGGGTCGCAAAGAGTGGGACACGACTGAGCGACTGAACTGAACTGAACTGGGGCCTTAAAGGGATGTCAGGGGGCAATTGGGAGACTGACATATTCACATTACTATGTAACAGGTAACTGATAAGGACCTCCTGCGCAGCACCGGGAGTGTTCTGTACTCAGTATTCTGTAATGGCCTATATGGGGAAAGAATATTTGTTAAAAAGAGTGGATGTGAGTGTATATGTAACTGATTCACTTTGCTATACACCTGAAAGTAGCCCGACATTGTAAATCAACCAGTGATTGTAAGTCAATACTCCAATAAAAGTTAATTCAAAAAATTAGAAAGGGGTTCAATGAGCTCAGAGGTGAAGACATACATGGGGCGAGGTCCAGAAGGCTCTAAGCGTGCATGGAAAAGACTCATGGATGCCATTATTCAGAAGGACAGGCCTGGGACAGTCTTCAGAGACGATTCAGTCCCACTATCTCCTCTCCAGTTTGGCAAACTGAGGCCCACGTCGTTCAGCGTGTGAAGAACACAGCTGGGGGCATTTCCTGGCAATCTGGCGGTTAGGATGTGGTGCTTTTACTGAGGTGGCCCCTGGTTCAATCTCTGGTTGGGCTACTAAGATCCCATAAGCTCTGCAGCCAAAAAAAATAAAATGAAAGAACACAGCTGGGCCTAGCATCTAATTTCCTCACCTGTCAGTTACTGAACAGCCAGGACTTTCGGCTTCCCTGGTGGCTCCGTGGTAAAGAATCCACCCGTCAATGCAGGAGACTCAGGCTTGATCCTTGGGTTAGGAAGACCCCCGGAGAAGGAAACGGAAGCCCACTCCAGTATTCTTGCCTGGGAAATCCCGTGGACAGAGAGCCTGGTGGGCTACAGTCCGTGGGGTCACAAAAGAGTCAGGCACGACTTAGCGATTAAACACCACCACTCAGTTTACAACCCGCCAAGGAATCAAGCTTTGGGGGCAAGTACTCTTATTACCCCAGTTTCCAGGTGAGGCAGTTGAGACTCAGATAAGGGAAGTAAACTTGCCCAAAGGTCTGATATCTAGTTAAAAAAAAAACACACAAAGCAGAATCTCAGGGCCAAGTTCCTCGCTGGGAAGACAAAGGACCTACCTCACAATGTTATTGAAAGGATCTGGTCACCTAAAGCATATTTACAGGAAGGGAAACATTGTCAGCGGCTGCTCCGCACCCTAGTTGGGGTGGCGGGAGGAAGTGAAGCGAGGTGAAGTCGCTCAGTCGTGTCCGACTCTTTGCGACCCCATGGACTGTATGCTACCACGCAAGAGTACTCGAGTGGGTTGCCATTTCCCTTCTCCAGAGGATCTTCCCCACCCAGGGATCGAACCCAGGCCTCCCGCATTGTAGGCAGACGCTTTACCATCTGAGCCACCAGGGAAGTCGAAGCAGCGCAGTGTGGAAGGTGACATCCCCCACCCACCGCAGGGAAGAATTGGGGGGCCACTTTGAAGGGTCAGCTCAGTTCAGTTCAGTTCAGTCGCTCAGTCGTGTCCGACTCTTTGAGACCCCATGAATCGCAGCACGCCAGGCCTCCCTGTCCATCACCATCTCCTTGAGTTCACTCAGACTCACGTCCATCGAGTCCGTGATGCCATCCAGCCATCTCATCCTCGGTCGGAAATGTCGACTTTGACCTCAGCAGCCCCCAGCAGGGGGCCTGGCTGGGGGTGGGGTACCCCAGAGCCAGGCGGGGAGGAGCTAAGATGGGGCAGGACCTCCCGAAAGCGTCGAGAGCATCGTGGCGGGAGTGGGCGGCCCAGGCCTGCGGAGGAAGGGGACCGGGAGACGTGAGGGCCGGGTGACGGCCGTCTATTCCACGCAGGCTCTCCTGTCCTGTGCTGGGTGCGTCGCCCTCTGTCACCCAGCACCTCGGGCCAAGTCTGTCACAGGCGGCTTGGAGCACGGACACAGAGGCAGCAGAGGTCACTGGAAAAGCTAATCACAGAAGACTGGAGAGCTTCAGGTCCACCTGTTGCAGGTAGAAAACCCTTAGCCAAGCGGCTCCACTCAGGAAATGCTAAGCCTGTGAGTATGGCCCTGGAGGCGGTAGGGCAGGGGGCAGGGGGCAGGCCTGAGCCTCGTTGCTCAGGTTCATGTCTTGGCCACGCTTTTTTAGGTGAGTTCACTCACCTCTGCCTTTCAAGTTCTTGTCTAAAAAAATGGAGATGCTATTAACATCTCCCTTGTAAGGGTGTAGTGGGGAGCAAATGGGTGAATATATGTAAAGCACTCAGTATGGAGTAGTAGTCAGGGTTCCCAGAGAAACAGAATCAATCAGAAATGATATATATATGTATTTCTGAGTCTTCTATATCTTCATGTTTGAGCTGCTATTACAAAAATACCATAAACTGATAGACTGAGTGACTTAAAAAAACATTTCCTTCTCAGAGTTATGAAGGCCGGGAAGTCTAAGATCGAGACATCTTTAGACTCAGTGTCTAGTGAAAGCTCACTCCCTGGGTAACAGATGGCTGCCTCTTCACTGCTTTCCCAAAGAATTCAAGGGGCAAGGAAGTTCCCTGGGGTCTCCTTTGTGAGGGCACTAATCCGATTCATGAGGTCTTTACCCTCAGTGGCCTAATCACTTCACTTCAGTTCAGTTCAGTCGCTCAGTCGTGTGCGACTCTCTACCCCATGGACTGCAGCACGCCAGACCTCCCTGTCCATCGCCAACTCCCAGGGTTTACCCAAACTCAAGTCCATCGTGTCGGTGATGCCACCCAACCAGCTCATCCTCTGTTGTCCCCTTCTCCTCCCACCTTCAATCTTTCCCAGAATCAGGTGGCCAAAGTATTAAAGTTGCAGCTTCAGCATCAGTCCTCCCAGTGAATATTCAGGACTGATTTCCTTTAGGATGGACTGGTTGGATCTCCTTGCAGTCCAAGACACTCTCAAGAGTTTTCTCCAACACCACAGTTCAAAAGCATCAATTCTTTGGGGTTCAGCCTAATCACTTCCCACCTCTAAATCCCATATGGGTTTTTAGGTTTCAATATACAAATTTTGGTAGGGGGCACAAACTTCTATACACACACACACACATATAGCAATAAATATAATACTATATGCTATAATATATGTTGTGTACATATATGTATATATACTATATTATTTTTATATTTATATATACACGCATGTTTATTTACTATTGATTATTAGCTGTTGTCTCATGCTGTTACAAAGGCTGAGAAGTCCCATGATCTTCTGTCTGCAAGTTGGAGCTCCAGAAAAGCTGGTGGTTCAAAGGTCTAAGGACCAGGCAGCTGATCGTATAGATTCCAACCAAGGTCTGATGCTCTGAGGACCAGGAGCATCGAGGGCAGAAGATGGATGTCCCAGCTCAACTGGTCAGGCAGACAGTGAATTCAACCTTTTTCTGCCTTTTTCTTCTATTCAGGCCCTCAACGGATTAGAAGATGCCCAGCCACAAGGGGAGGCCAGGTTGCTTTACTTAGTCCTCCGATCCCCATGCTTCTCTCATCCAGATGCATCCTTATAGACACACCCAGAGGGAATGTTTGACCAGATACATGGGCATCTCATGGCCCAGTCTAGTGGATGCATAAAGTTGCACACACAGAAGCTGGAACCCAGGAAAATTTCAATTTATCCAGATCATCATTATTATGGTTTATGAACAAGGAAACACAGGTTCAAAACAGACTTTCAAAACAGACTTCAGTTCATTTCAGTTCAGTTCAGCCACTCAGTCATGTATGACTCCTTGCAACCTCATGAATCACAGCACACCAGGCCTCCCTGTCCATCACCAACACCCAGAGTTCACTCAAACTCATGGCCATCAAGTCAGTAATGTCATTCAGCCATCTCATCCTCTGTCATCCCCTTCTCCTCCTGCCCCCAATCCCTCCCAGCATCAGAGTCTTTTCCAATGAGTCAACTCTTCGCATGAGGTGGCCAAAGTACTGGAGTTTCAGCTTTAGCATCATTCCTTCTAAAGAAATCCCAGGGTTGATCTCCTTCAGAATGGACTGGTTGGATCTCCTTGCAGTCCAAGGGACTCTCAAGAGTCTTCTCCAACACCACACTTCAAAAGCATCAATTCTTCGGCGATCAGCCTTCTTCACAGTCCAACTCTCACATCCATACATGACCACAGGAAAAACCATAGCCTTGACTAGACGGACCTTAGTCGGCAAAGTAATGTCTCTGCTTTTGAAAATGCTATCTAGGTTGGACATAACTTTTCTTCCAAGGAGTAAGCGTCTTCTAATTTCATGGCTGCAGTCACCATCAGCAGTGATTTTGGAGCCCAAAAAAATAAAGTCTGGCACTGTTTCCACTGTTTCCCCATCTATTTCCCATGAAGTGATGGGACCAGATGCCATGATCTTCGTTTTCTGAATGTTGAGCTTTAAGCCAACTTTTTCACTCTCCTCTTTCACTTTCATCAAGAGGCCTTTTAGCTCCTCTTCACTTTCTGCCATAAGGGTGGTGTCATCTGCATATCTGAGGTTATTGATATTTCTCCCAGCAATCTTGATTCCAGCTTGTGTTTCTTCCAGTCCAGCGTTTCTCATGATGTACTCTGCATATAAGTTAAATAAGCAGGGTGACAATATACAGCCTTGACGCACTCCTTTTCCTATTTGGAACCAGTCTGTTGTTCCATGTCCAGTCCTAACTGTTGCTTCCTGACCTGCATACAGATTTCTCAAGAGGCAGGTTAGGTGGTCTGGTATTCCCATCTCTTTCAGAATTTTCCACAGTTTATTGTGATCCACACAGTCAAAGGCTTTGGCATAGTCAATAAAGCAGAAGTAGATGTTTTTCTGGAACTCTCTTGCTTTTTCCATGATCCAGCGGATGTTGGCAATTTGATCTCTGGTTCCTCTGCCTTTTCTAAAGCCAGCTTGAACATCAGGGAGTTCACGGTTCACGTATTGCTGAAGCCTGGCTTGGAGGATTTTGAGCATTACTTTACTAGCATGTGAGATGAGTGCAATTGTGCGGTAATTGGAGCATTCTTTTGCATTGCCTTTCTTTGGAATTGGAATGAAAACTGACCTTTTCCAGTCCTGTGGCCACTGCTGAGTTTTCCAAATTTGCTGGCAGATTGAGTGCAGCACTTTCACAGCATCATCTTTCAGGATTTGAAACAGCTCAACTGGAATTCCATCACCTCCACTAGCTTTGTTCGTAGTGATGCTTTCTAAGGCCCACTTGACTTCACATTCCAAGATGTCTGGCTCTAGATTAGTGATCACATCATCATGATTATCTGGGTCGTGAAGATCTTTTTTGTACAGTTCTTCTGTGTATTCTTGCCACCTCTTCTTAATATCTTCTGCTTCTGTTAGGTCCATACCATTTCTGTCCTTTATCGAGCCCATCTTTGCATGAAATGTTCCCTTGGTATCTCTAATTTTCTTGAAGAGATCTCTAGTCTTTCCCATTCTGTTGTTTTCCTCTATTTCTTTGCATTGATCGCTGAGGAAGGCTTTCTTATCTCTTCTTGCTATTCTTTGGAACTCTGCGTTCAGATGCTTATATCTCTCCTTTTCTCCTTTGCTTTTTGCTTCTCTTCTTTTCACAGCTATTTGTAATACCTTATTGCCAAATTCAGACTTAAATTGAACAAAGTAGGGAAAACCACTGGACCACTCAGGTATGACCTAAATCCAATCCCTTACGATTGTACATTAGAAATGACAAATAGGTTCAAGGGATTAGATCTGATAGACAGAGTGCCTGATGAACTATGGACGAAGGATCGTGACACTGTACAGGAGACAGGGATCAAGACCATCCCTATGGAAAAGAAATGTAAAAAGGCAAAATGGTTGTCTGAGGAGGCCTTACAAATGGCTATGAAAAGAAGAGAAGCTAAATCAAAGAAGAAAAGGAAAAATATACCATTTGAATGCAGAGTTCCAAAGAATAGCAAGAAGAGATAAGAAAGCCTTCCTCAGCAATCAATGCAAAGAAATAGAGGAAAACAACAGAATGGGAAAGACTAGAGATCTCTTCAAGAAAATCAGAGATACTAAGGGAACATTTCACACAAAGATGGACACAGTAAAGGACAGAAATTGTAGGGACCTAACAGGAGCACAAGATATTAAGAAGAGGTGGCAAGAATACACAGAAGAACTATACAAAAAAGATCTTCATGACAGAAATATAACCACAATGGTGTGATCACTCACCTAGAGCCAGACATCCTGGAATGCAAAGTCAACTGGGCCTTAGGAAGCATTGCTACGAACAAAGCTAGTGGAGGTGATGGAATTTCAGTTGATCTATTTCAAATCGTAAAAACTGATGCAGTGAAAGTGCTGCATTCAATATGTCAGCAAATTTGGAAAACTCAGCAGTGGCCACAAGACTGGAAAAGGTCAATTTTCATTCCAATTCCAAAGAACGGCAATGCCAAAGAATGTTCAAACTACCACATAATTGCACTCATCTCACACGCTAGTAAAGTAATGCTCAAAATTATCCAAGTCAGCCTTCAACAGTACATAAACCATGAACTTCCAGATGTTCAATCTGGTTTTAGAAAAGGCAGAGGAACCAGAGATCAAATTGCCAACATCTGCTGGATCATCTTCTGTTGGAAAAAGCAAGAGAGTTCTAGAAAAACATCTACTTCTGCTTTATTGATTACACTAAAGCCTTTGACTGTATGGATCACAACAAGCTGTGGAAAATTCTGAAAGAGATGGGAATACCAGACCACCTGACCCGCCTCTTGAGAAATCTGTATGTAGGTCAGGAAGCAGCAGTTAGAACTGGACATGGAACAACAGACTGGTTCCAAATAAGAAAAGGAGTACATCAAGGCTGTATACTGTCATCCTGCTTATTTAACTTATATGCAGAGTACATCTTGAGAATGCTGGACTGGATGAAGCACAAGCTGGAATCAAGATTGCCGGGAGAAATATCAATAACCTCAGATATGCAGATGACACCACGCTTAAGGCAGAAAGTGAAGAACTAAAGAGCTTCTTGATGAAAGTGAAAGAGAAGAATGAAAAAGTTGGCTTAAAACTCAACATTCAGAAAACAAAGATTATGGCATCTGGTCCCATCACTTCACAGCAAATAGATGGGGAAACAGTGGAAACAGTGTCAGACTTCATTTTTTTGGGGTTCCAAAAAAACGAGTGCAGATGGTGAGTGCAGTCATGAAATTAAAAGATGCTTGCTCCTTGGAAGAAAAGTTATGACCAACCTAGACAGCATATTAAAAAGCAGAGACATTACTTTGCCAGCAAAGGTCTGTCTAGTCAAGGCTATGGTTTTTCCAGTAGTCATGTATGCATGTGAGAATTGGACTATAAAGAAAGCTGAGCACGGAAGGACTGATGCTTTTGAACTGTGTTATTGGAGAAGACTCTTGAGACTCCCCTGGACAGCAAGGAGATACAACCTGTCCATCCTAAATGAAATCAGTCCTGAGTGTTCATTGGAAGGACTGATGCTGAAGTTGAAACTCCAGTACTTTGGCCACCTGATTCGAAGAACTGACTCATTTGAAAAGACCATGATTCTGGGAAAGAATGAGGGAGGGAGGAGAAGGGGATGACAGAGGATGAGATGGTTGGATCTCACTGGACATGGACTCCATGGACATGAGTTTGAGTAAGCTCCAGGAGTTGGTGATGGACAGGGAAGCCTGGCGTAATGCAGTCCATGGGGTGGCAAGGAGTTGGACACAACTGAGCAACTAAACTTTACTGTAGTATAAATGGCTGATGTCAAGCTAGTAGTGGTTTAATAACAAGTTCACACCAGATTCTAGAATATTTCAAAAATGGCTTTTGAGAGCCAGTATGAGCTGGCTCCCACGTACCACTACAGCACACTGTGCCTGCCACATGGGGATATTTCGTAAACATTAGTGATTACTGCAAGCCAGCTGAGCCAACGATGTTCACTGGGCACCTTCCTTACTCCTATTTTACAGAACAGGAGGTAGAGGTTAGGAGAAGTTCAATACTTATCCAAGGTCACAGCACAAACCAGTTACTTGCTGTCCTCCTCCCAGTAGAAGTGTATGAACACACAGAACTATACAAAAATGGTCTTAATGACCCAGATAACCACGATGGTGTGATCACTCACTTGAGCCAGACATCCTGGAGTGTGAAGTCAAGTGGGTCTAAGGAAGCATTACTACAAACAAAGATAGGAGAGGTATGGAATTCCAACTGAACTGTTTCAAATCCTAAAAGATGATGTTGTGAAAGTGTTGCACTCAATACGCCAGCAAATTTGGAAAAAGTTCAGTTCAGTTCATTTCAGTTGCTCAGCTGTGTCCGACTCTGCGACCCCATGGACTGCAGCACACCAGGCCTCCCTGTCCATCATCAACTCCCGGAGGTTACCCAAACTCATGCCCATCGAGTCAGTGATGCCATCAACCATCTCATCCTCTGTCATCCCCTTCTCCTCCTGCCTTCAATCTTTCCCAGCATCAGGGTTTTTCCAATGAGTCAGCTCTTCGCATCAGGTGGCCAAAGTATTGGAGTTTCAGCTTCAGCATTTGTCCCTCCAATGAATATTTAGGACTGATTTCCTTTAGGATGGACTGGTTGGATCTCCTTGCAGTCCAAGGGACTCTTAAACGTCTTCTCCAACACCACAGTTCAAAAGCATCAATTCTTCGGCACTCAGCTTTCTTTATAGTCAAACTCTCACATCCATACATGACCACTGGAAAAACCCTAGCCTTGACTAGAAGGACCTTTGTTGGCAAAGTAATGTTTCTGCTTTTTAATATGCTGTCTAAGTTGGTCATAACTTTTCTTCCAAGGAGCAAGCATTTTTTAATTTCATGACTGCATTCACCATCTGCAGTGATTTTGGAGCCCCCCAAAATAAAGCCTGCCACTGTTTCCACTATTTCCCCATCTATTTCCCATGAAGTGATGGGACCGAATGCCATGATTTTTGTTTTCTGAATATTGAGTTTTAAGCCAACTTTTTCACTCTCATCTTTCACTTTCATCAAGAGGCTCTTTAGTTCTTCTTCACTTTCTGCCATAGGGTGGTATCATCTGCATATCTGAGGTTATTGATATTTCTCCCAGCAATTTTGATTCCAGCTTGTGCTTCATCCAGCCCAGCGTTTCTCATGATGTACTCTGCATATATGTTCAATAAGCAGGGTGACAATATACAGCCTTGCCATACTCCTTTTCTTATTTGGAAACAGTCTGTTGTTCCATGTCCAGTTCTAACTGTTGCTTCTTGATGTGCATACAGGTTTCTCAAGAGGCAGGTCAGGTGTTCTGGTATTCCCATCTCTTTCAGAATTTTCCACAGCTTGTTGTGATCCACACAGTCAAAGACTTTGGTGTAGTCAATAAAGCTGAAGTACATGTTTTCTAGAACTCTCTTGTTTTTTCGATGAGCCAACAGGTATTGGCAATTTGATCTCTGGTTCCTCTGCCTTTTCTAAATCCAGCTTGAACATCTGAAAGTTCATAGTTCACATATTGTTGAAGGCTGGCTTGGATAATTTTGAGCATTACTTTACTAGCGTGTGAGATGAGTGCAATTGTGCGGTAGTTTGAACATTCTTTGGCATTGCCTTTGTTTGGGATTGGAATGAAAACTGACCTTTTCCAGTCTTGTGGCCACTGCTGAGTTTTCCAAATTTGCTGGCATATTGGGTGCAGCACTTTTGGAAAAAGACAACTTAGCAACTGAACAACAGCAACAGTATAAGCTTATCATCTCCGTTCCCTCTTAGAGGGAATTTCCCAGGGCTCATAAAGACGAGATTCCTGTCCACTCCCAGATTGGCTGCTTCTCCTTGAAAGCCGTGAGGCAGCTTGGCAAGAGGGCAGTTCTTGCAGTCCGGGGCTCCTGCCAAGCCACACCTGCCCCAGCGCTCCTGAGCACAGATCTGTCCTGTCTTGTACCTGCCACACGTGGGCCTGAGGAAGTGCTGTTTTGGCGGCTGGTGAGCAGAGGGCTGATATCTTTGAGGGGGTTAGGGGATGAGGCAGGGTTGTGACTCATTATGCTTGGGTGGATGGAAGACTGCAGCTGGGAGAGGGCCAGAGCCCAGCCCAGGAGAGATTCTCAGCCCTGTGGGCGTGTTGGCCCCAAGCCAGATAAAAGCTCAGGTGAGTCACAGTGCTCAGAGTTGCCAGAAGCTAGAGAAGTGTCCTCCAGGCAGGGTGGGGCAGTGGCAATGGAGCCCCGGCTCTTGCTTCTAGCTGTTCCCCTGGACTGAGACTGAGACGGACTCCCACGTGTCTATGGCCTCCTCCGTGTCTGTGGTCCCTCCTCCTTGCCAAGTGCCTGAAGCAATAAGGAGACCCTCCTCCCACCGTCTGGGGGTCAGGGGTGGAGGGGGAACTCTGGGTGACAGGTGAGGGGCTAATAGGCCACCTATGGAGTAACGGGGCAGGGTCCTATGGTCTCTGGAGAAGAGGGCTGTTCCGTCCACTCTTGGGGAGTCCAGAGAAAGGAGATGCCTTTGAACTCATCGGAGGGGTGGGGGAAGGGCCTCCAATCGTCTTGGTGGGACCCGGAGGAGAGAGAGTAGGGATGTGGGGAGGGGCTTTCAGGTGAAAGAGGACAGAGTGGGAGGGGCAAGAGCTTGTGAAAAGTTCATGATTTGCAGTCGATTTGGCAATGCAGCTAAGGAGCCAAGGTTGGAGATGGCCCAGATGGGGCAAAGGTAGGGGCCACTGTGGCTAGAGACGGTGCAGGGAGGGGCAGGATATTCTGAGACCCTGGCATCCATCCCGCAGTGCTAGGGAGGGAGAGGCAGCTGGCCTTGGCTGGGGGGTGGACGTCGGAGGCTCACTGACAGACAGGGCTAAGCGTCCCTCCAGCCTGGGTCTTCAGGCTGGACCCCTTCCAACGCCTCTCAGCTCTCAGGGTCACTTATCGAGTCCTCACGGAGTGAGTGGGTGGCCCACCCTCTTCCTTGTTTAGTGCTCAAACCCGTCGGCTTTGGGGTCCAAACCCTGGGTCTTCGTTCTGGCTGCTGGGTGAGCTCGGGTAATTCTGTTGCTCTCCCTGAGCCTCGAGGACGTCATCTGGGAAGCAAAACCCCTACCTCCCAGGGGTGCTGCAAGGATTAAACGGGAGGGTGGATGCGATGACCTGGATCTCACAATGTCGGGTTCGTTGGCACATACTGAGTGCTCTGCCACGTCAGTTTCTCAGGGGCAGCTCCCCTTCCCTCCCCTTCCTTTGTCCCTGGGCTTAGAGTCAGCTGGACCCCCGCCGGCCAAGCCTGACTCCAGGCTGGGCCCTGAGAGCCCAGGATCTGAGGACAGAACCACCCCTCCCCACATGGGGAAGGACGCTTTTCGTCTGCTCAACCCCGTCCTGGCCTCCCAGTCTCCCCAGCTCTGAAGACATTGTGGCCCCCAGGGGACCTCAGGATCCCCTGGAGTTCGGGGAGGCCAGAGGCAGACATTCCTGATCTTATGGGACCCAGCCTGGCTTTCTGAGAAGATGGGGGAATAGCACATTCCTCCTGAAATAATTGTCCTGGAGCTATTTCCAGAGGCTTTTAGTGCCTAGGCCAGAAATGGCCAGTGATCTCGGCGCCTGGGTACCTTCAGGACAAATACACAGAGGCCCAGCCCACTTACTGGCCGTCTGCCTGCCTGCCCGGCCCCCGGCCCAGGACAGGACCAAATCTGGCTGAGGCCCCACACGGAATGGTTGCCATCGCTTCTCTGGCCCACTGAGTTTCCCTACACCCTCTTCCTCCTTCCTGGGGGTCCCTCTGAGCCCTCCTCCCAGCTCCCTGTTGAAGTGGCTATAACCACCCCACCCCAGAGCAAAAGGCCCTTCACTCTCAGAGGTTATGAGCCGGGGACTGTCCCAGGGAGGCTTCTGTGTGTATGTGCTTTGCGATCTTGCAGCTAAACTCAAATGGGAGAACATTCTCCAAAACAATTTGCCTGCACTCTTCAAAGCTATTCATGCCATAAAAGATCAAGACTGAGGGACTTCCAGGCTGAAGGAAACCAAAGAGATCTGAAAACTAAAGTCAATGTCTGCTCACGTATTGCCTTCTGGACTGGGGACATAGCTGCCATAGAGAGCATCGGAGAAAATAATCGGTATATTGTGGACTGTGTATTAGCTAATAGCTCTGTATCAATGTTAATTATCCTGGATAGGTAAGATAACTGGATAACTGGATACATTTTAATAACTGGATACGTAAGAAGGTGTCATTGTTCTCCCAGCTTGTAGGAGATACATGCTGAAGTATTCAAGAGTAAAGGCTGCTGTTGTCCCCAACTGACTCTCAAAATAATAATAATCCACGCGTGTGCATGTGTGTGATGCTAAATATGACAAAAATTAATAATTAGTAGATTGGAATGAAGAGTCTATGGGACTTCATTATCTTGTAAGTTTTCAGTAAGTGAATATTTTGAATGCTTTTCAAAATAGAAAGTAAGAGGGTATTTTCATTACTTGCAGGAAGGAAACAGCAGAGGCCAAGCACCAGGAGCTCTCCAAGGGGGCTCTTGTTGATGCATCTGACAGACATGTACAGGATGCCCCTTATGGGCCAGGGAGGGGAGGCCGCAAGAGCTCTGAGAGGACTCTGTGGGCTGTAGCCCACTGCACGGCAGGGACCCAACTCAGAATGGCTGGCTGTGTGCTCACCAGCTACGTGAGGGCCAGGCTAGAGGGGAGAAAAGCAAGTGCTGCCGTGTTCTGGGTCACTCAAAGGGACGGCTCTGTAGGGAGACTCAGCAAATGTTTGCTGACCCAACGAGAAAAGAAAATTGATGCTGACCACAGCCAACGAGAGTTATATCAGGCCCGGCAAAGAGCTCCCTGACTCTCAGCACAATTAAACGCTAGAAAAACAACAGGGGACACTGGAAAACGTCCACCCCAGCCTCACTTTAAAAATAGGGCCCATCTGTCCTGGAGAGCTTAACGCAGCAGCAGCTCTAAGGCAGGAGGCTGACCGGGTTGACCCCCGGAGGCCCTCCTCACTTCAGGGTTCTGTGATTCTATGACATGGCCAGGAGTCTGGAATGGCGGCATCAGGGTATTCCCCAGTGAAGAGCAAGAGGAGGGCTAAGTCCTGAAGGTAGAGGGAGCCGGGGAGAGGGCCCAGCCCGCCCGGAAGGGAGGGCCCACAGGGGGCAGCCGGCTGGCGTCTCCCCTATATCCAGAGGACGAGCTGGGGTGGGGCTCGACAGGGGATGGAAGAAGCGAAAGTCTGGGCATTCCACGCGATTCAGACCCAAAGGACAAGGGCAGCTGAGGGGCTGTGGGCTGGGAGAGGAGCGGGCAGCTGTTTCCTGGGTGGGACAGGTTCAGATACTGCTCCGTTTTCACCCGGCAGAAGTGGAAAATTAGCATCAAGCTGGCAGTCGTGGGGGACAGAAATCAGAGCCTCCCTTCTGGAAATGGGGGCGTGCTGGGGAACTGGGGGACAAAGGGAGCAGGGCTGGGGCTCCTGCCACCCAGGCAGGCCCCAGGGCAGGAGGCAGGGTGACCTGGGCCAGAGCCTGGTCAGGCCCCTTTCCCTGTGAAGTGTCCACTCTCAGACCAGGAGGAACCCCAGGAACCCTTCTTTTGTGGGGTGGATGAGGTCATCTCCCTTCATCAGAACAGATGAAGACCAAATACTGTACTCTGGAAACTTCTGTCTCACAAGCCCCACTGTAGACTTACAGCATCTCCTTGCCCCTCCCCTTGGGGTTCGGGAAGTCAAGATCAACTTAGTTACAGGGTTAGCAAGCACCCCTTCCCATCTGGTTTTCCCCATCGGTGCCCCTATCCAACAGGTGAGATGAGAACTCTTCCTCAGTAGACTGCTGATGAGGACAAAGTCACCCCCAACAACACGGCATTGTCTTTTAGGGGTCATCAGATACACTCAAGACAGTACCTTGGCCCCCACCACTCACGAGCTATGTGATCTGAGGCAAGTCACGTCAACCCTCTGTGGGATAGGAATAGAATAATAACTGCCTCCTGGATTTGTAGTTAAGACTTACAAGTAAGGAACAAGCAAAGGACTGGCAAAGAAAAAGCACATATATCGTATCGCTTCTAAGACATTGTTCAGTAGCAGGGTGCACAGTGTAGTGGGTGATTATCTGATGTTACTCCAAAGAATGTGTGTCTTGGTGCCTCGAATTTCACCATTAGAGACTTAGTCCTTTGACTCTGCGGTCTTCTGGAGTCCCTGCTTAAAAGGTGAATGGGAATTTCAGAATACGGGCTACAGAGAAAGGAAAAAAGAGACTGCCCCACTTTTTCTAGGGGGTCCTCTGACTTCTGTAGTTCTCAGGGTCTTGCCTTCCTCCCCATCTCTTGCCCTTAGTGCTTTCTGAAGAACATGGGGCCTGCCTTCTTGTTTGAAAAATCCTTGGGCCTGGGAGGAAGATGGGGAGAGGAACACCTGGAAAGCCCAGTGGGAGGTGGCCGGGAGCTGAGGAGAGCTGACTCAGCTCTCTCCCCACCAGGCCCAGGAAACCAGCCTCTAGGTGAGATTTCAGCAGTTCTGTACCACAAAGCTTCGTCCGCCTGCCCAGGACAATGTCTGGACACCACGCGGGCCGTCCCAGCACTGGCCGCTGCAACGCGTCCTTCACGGCCCAGACTCCAGGCTGGCCCCACGGCCCCAGCATGACCGGGGCGAGCAGCCTCAAGCGCTCTCGGACCCTGAGCGGCTCCGAGGCCAGCAGCAACCATTTGGAGCCCACCAACAGCCCGGGCTCCCCCAGACTGCCACTGAGGAGAATCTGCATGGGCTGGCCCTACAACTCCAAGTGTGCGGAGACAAGCCACCCGGCGAAGGGCCCCAGGGTGGCCAGAAAGCCCACGTGTCGCGGCAACCCCTGCTGCCTGCTCTGTACAGATGGCCCCTCGGGTCCCTCTAACCCCACCTTCCTGGATCAGCTCATCAAAGGCATCAGCTACCTCGACAGATCCACCAATGCCTTCTACAGCAACTACCCTAAGTCCCTGAACCTGCCGAGTCTTGCAGCCAACTACCTGGAACGCGCCGCCAACTCCATCCAGCTGGACCGCCTGGACCACGCCTCCCCCAGCAGCAGAGCGGCCGCCTTCGACTACGCCTGCGGCAGCGCCTCCGTGGTGCCGGCCGGAAGGGCTGTCAACGCTGTGCAGTACGTGGATAACTCCGCCAGCAGGAGCTGCTTTCGCGGGTTTCAGGGCCGGAACCTCACTCCCATCCTGCCCCAGAGGCCGGGGATAAAGCTGCCTGAGCTCCCGCTGTTCGGCAACGGCATCTTCTCCTTAGGTCACCTGCCCAAGTTCTGGGAAGCAATCCGCTCGGGCTGCAGAGCCCCGGAGCCCACCTCTAAGCCCTCCAGCTGGTGGTGACATCGACACCAACCGCGAAGAGGGCACATGTCCATCCGGTCGCGGCTGCGGAAAATAAATTGTCTGTGGCAAAATGCTCCTTCCAAGCCTCCACTGGGGTGGGGGGAAGCCATTTAGTTGGAGGGGATATACACTTAAGGACCGGCAAGGTTGGGAAGGTCAAGGTGAATGGGTGAAGGGGGCGGGTGGTAGGCAGTGGTAGAGATCACCCGCGCTAGGGGGAGAGGGGATACCTCATCTAAACCCAGCTCTCAAACAGGTGGTTGCCTTTTCAAGAGAACCCAGGAATCTGGTTTTCTATATATTAGCAACAAATTTGAAAATAGCATGGTGCTGGGATTTCCCTGGTGGCCCAGTGATTAAGGGGCTTCCCTGATAGCTCCATTGGTAAAGAATTCGCCTGCAAGGCAGGAGACCTCAGTTCAATTCCTGGGTTGGGAAGATCCCCTGGAGAAGGGATAGGCTACCCACTCCAGTATTCTTGGGCTTCACTGGTGGCTCAGCTGGTAAAGAATCCACCTGCAATGCAGGAGTCCTGGGTTCGATCCCTGGGTTGGGAAGATCCCCTGGAGGAGGGAACACCTACCCACTCCGTTATTCAGACCCGGAGAATCCCATCGACTCTGTGTCTGTGGGGTCATAAAGAGTCGGACACGACTGAGTGACTTTCACCAGCGGTTAAGATTCCGCGCTTCCATTGCAGAGGGCACAGATTCAGTCCCTAATTGGGGAACTAAGATCCCATATGCCGTGTGGCCCGGCCAACACAAAACAAAACGCAAACAAAAACATAGTGTTCCGAAGGCTGAGCAAGAGCGCTTGCAGGCGGAATGTGCGAGGCCCGCAGGTCTGAGTTTGGGACCTCTAATTCATATCCTGAATGAATCACTTGAAGTGAGGCTAGGAAGCTTCCTAGCCTTGGCTGAGGCTGTTCATTCCCAACCACTACGCACATTCTTTGTCTGTTTAAAGGATTGTTACTGATTCCCTGTTCGTATTCTTTGTCTTTCAGGATTGTCATTGGTTTTAGCACAGCTCCACGTGAGCAGAAAGGCAGAAGTAGTAAGGATGAGCTGGCAGTGATAGCACGTCCTCACAGAGCACTTACAACGCGGCAGGTGCTGTTCTCAGTGCTTTTTGTATTTTTGTTCTTTTGTGTCTTTTTTTTTTTTTTTTGACCAAGGCATGTGGATGAGAAATCTTAGTTCCCTGACCAGGGCTAACATCCGTGCCCCTTGCCGTGGAAGCATGGAGTCTTAACCACTGGACCGCCAGAGAAGCCTCTATTTTTGTTCTTTTAAAAATGAGGTTTTAACGACCAGGGTCCAGGGTGGATGTAGAGAAAACCTTGATGGCGAATGTGAGATGCACTGGAACAGTCAACCAAGGATGGTTGCAGGTAAATGGACAGCCCTTCCTGGGATACTCTGCAGAGAGCGGTCTGTACAGGCCAGGTAAGGGCTGGAAGGGTCAGAATGAGGTAGTCCCAGATTTCTTGGTGGCACTGTCTGGGAAAACGTTCTCTGGGCCACTGAGGGCTCTAAACCTTCAGAGACTCAATTGATTTGGGTGCTGAAGAATCAGGCCCCACAAGGCACCCAGTTATTCACCATCTTCCTGCATAAAGGACTCTAGAGACTGGATTCCAAATTCTTTTGGCCACCCGCCTGCCCTGAGACCTTGGGGACATCACTTCCCCTCTCCAGGCTTCTGTTTCCCCTTCTGTAACATGAGTGGGGTTGTTCTGACAGTCTCTTCAGGGACCTCAGACTTAGATATTTCTGAGTCTCTCCTAGTTCCAAGCCAGGCCTGGAGCTTCCCGAGCTGAGAATTGAGGGTGCCTCCACCCGAGAATTCAGGCTTCCTCAGTCCTGACCGTCTTCCCAGGCTGCCCAGGGGCGGTTCAGGCCCCGTTTCTGTGTGGCTCTGAATTTCAGGCCCAGTGCCTTCTTGCAGGAGTTGAGGGCCAATAAAAGCAACTCAGAATATGGAGTGGTCTAATCTTGAAATAACGCAGAACCCGGAGATGGACCAGGTTCCGTGGCTCTTAGAGGAGGTGCTGGCTGTGGCCGAGCCCTGTGGCCAGGCAGAGAAGGCGGCAAGTGTGAATCTCCATGAGACTGACACAGTGGTCCCAGGGCAGAGGAAGCAAGGAGGCACCGAACCCCTAGCCCACTGACTTCACCTCCACTTTTGTTCCATCTCTGGAGGACCGGGAAGATCCTCCCGGGCTCCAAAGCTCAGCAGGGCAGCCACTCTTTCCTCTGCTCTTGCACCCCTTGTCTCCCCAGGAAGAAGACTTTGGCCTTTGTCTGGTGGGTTCTCAGGCCCCCGTAACCCATTCCCCAGGTGAACATTCACAGGAATACAGCTCACTGGGTTCCGTTTTGGTCCAGCTCAAGAGATAGGTCAGGTGTCCTGATACCTAAACCATGTGTCTGGCCACTCAAAGGCTTCCCCTTCTTGCTCTAACCCCATATTTGCCTTAGAGTCACCTCTGATTCTCCCAGAGATGCCTGCCTTCAACACTGTCCAGTTTCACCTTATCAGATTATAACACCTTTGCCCAGGACACTCTTCTTGGGGTCTCCAGTATCTAGCCCAGTTCTGGCTCACAAGTGGGCCTCAGTTATTATACTGATGTGGATTACAAGGCCTCGTAATTTAAAAGGCATTGGAAAAGACCCTGATGCTGGGAAAGATTGAGGGCAGGAGAGGTGAACATTCACAGGAATACAGCTCACTGGGTTCCGTTTTGGTCCAGCTCAAGAGATAGGTCAGGTGTCCTGATACCTAAACCATGTGTCTGGCCACTCAAAGGCTTCCCCTTCTTGCTCTAACCCCATATTTGCCTTAGAGTCACCTCTGATTCTCCCAGAGATGCCTGCCTTCAACACTGTCCAGTTTCACCTTATCAGATTATAACACCTTTGCCCAGGACACTCTTCTTGGGGTCTCCAGTATCTAGCCCAGTTCTGGCTCACAAGTGGGCCTCAGTTATTATACTGATGTGGATTACAAGGCCTCGTAATTTAAAAGGCATTGGAAAAGACCCTGATGCTGGGAAAGATTGAGGGCAGGAGAAGAAGGGGATGACAGAGGACGAAATGGTTGGATGGCATCACCTACTCAATGGACGTGAGTTTGAACAAACTCTAGGAAATAGTGAAGGACAGGGAAGCCTGGCATGCTGCAGTCCAGGGGGTGGCAAAGAGTCAGACATGACTGAGCGACCGAACAACAACAAGGCCTCATGTCCAATAGGTGTTCAGTACCCTTAACTATAGATACTACTGACTCACTAGAGAAGACCCTGATGCTGGGAAAGATTGAGGGCAGGAGGAGAAGGGGACGACAGAGGACGAGATGGTTGGGTGGCATCACTGACTCAATGGACATGAGTCTGAGTGAGCTCCAGAAGTTGGTGATGGACAGGGAGGCCTGGTGTGCTGCTGTCCATGGGATTGCAAAGAGTCGGACATGACTGAGCGACTGAACTGAAACTGAAAACCTTAACTATTATTGCTTTCAGAATAATGACAGTGTCCCTTATAATAAGGGACACTTATATGTTATTGAACATATAATTAATGTTCAATAACTGATAATATTCATCATGACAGCCAACATTTATTAAGCTCTTCAGTATACTCCAGGCATCGTTTCAAATGCTCTGTGTGTATTAACTCAATCATCTCATCGATCCTCCAAGGAAGAATTGCCCCTGTTGTGTAGATGGGGAAACTGAGGCACAGAGTGTTCAGGTACAAAAGATTGTGATGAAGATGGCTATCATCATAGAACACAGGGGCTCTTTAAAGAATGACCAACATTTTCATTATAGAGTACTATGTGCCAGGCAGGCACTCAATAATAATATTAGGTTGGCCACAAAAATTCATTCAGGTTTTTTTCCATAACATCTTACAGAAAAAAAACAAACTAACTTTGTGCCCAACCCAGTCATTATCTTCAGGATTACAACATCTTGCAAGAACGAGGTGCTCTGCAAATGAATACAACAGTGATCAATGAACGAGAGACGTCAGTGCAGAGCACGGTACATAGTGGGTGCTCAAGTTTGAAGGTTCAGGATTGGGTGGTACCCAAAAGGGACAGGGTCTCTGCGCTGGCCTTACTGTTACTCAGGGTAGAAACTCAGTACTCAGGATTCTATCCCAGCAGTCACTCAGCCCAAGTCCGGAGAAAACAAGGCTCTCAGTGAGAGAAGGCCCTCTGCTCTGTGTGCCATGCAGAGGCCACCGAGAGTGCCCCAGGCCCACTGTCCGAGCCAGGCCTCCGCAGGAAGCATATAAACAGGAAGTCGCGTACCAGTTGCAGAACAACGCAGGAGCCGCTGCGCTGCCCAGGCTGTGTACAGAGCAGCGTGTGTCCCCGAGGCTGAGGGCGGCCCAGGGAAGTTCTTCACACCTACAGACGTATGTCACGATCATTGAGCACCCACACCGTATGTCAGACATGCCGCCAAGACCTAAAATATAGACTCACAGAACTCTTTTCCTTGTGAGCCTAGGTTAGTACCCATTTGACAGAGGGGGAAACTAAGGCTCAGAGAGAGAAAGTGACATGCCCAAACCCCAGCAACTGGTAAATAGCAGAGCTGGGATTCCACCCCAGGGCTCAGCCCCTCAACATAATGCCCTTTCCATCCAAAGTACAGTTTCTTTCTTAGTATTTATTGAACAGATTCCAGGAGAAAGAGGGGGAAATCATAGCCTTCAGAATATGTAGAAATTTAGACAAAGCAAAGATAGTATTTGACCCCGGAGGTTTGGGCTACTCCCAGCACCAATGTTCTGAACAGGGCAGCATTCACCTGAAACTTGCTCTTCCCAGGAAATAGTAAAGGGAGAAATTTCCTGAAAGCCCACCTGTGGTCTCAGTTGCCTAATCCACTGGTCCCTGCATCCTTTGGTAACACCGAGTATAGTTGCATGATATTAGAATTCCTTTTGTTTATTTAAAACAATCCAATGTGGCCCTTTTCAAACAGATCATCTGCTAGAATGATGCTATGCTTCTAGAAAGTAAATGCATTGTGTTACCACGACGCGTGTTGGAGAGACACACCCATCCTACTCCTAACCCTCACCCCACCCTTATCTTTCCTCATCTCTGAAGCTAACCCTCTAAGCCTTGGCCCACCCCACCCCTCATTCCTGAGGCCCACTTTATCCCTCCCTATCTCTTCTGTCTGCGCATGACTGCCGCTTGCTCTGCAGAGGAAATAGGAATGGGCAACACCCTCCCCACCAGTTGCATCCACGTGGTCCTTTTTTAAGTTGAAATATGGGGAGAGGCAGAGCCTCCAATGTGTGTTCTGCCCGAATTGGTACCACCATTTTTGGCAAACTCTTTTAACAGCCTCCTGGGCCCCTCCCAACAAGGCAGGAATTTCTCATGAACAATTGAACAAAGCCGGGAACTCAGGGAGAAGGCACAGGACATTCCAAAAGGATTTCTCTCAAGCTCCTAAAGACAACATGTGGGAACGCTGCAGAGGGCACAGAGCCCAGCAAAGAAAAGCATGAAAGGGACGGAAATCTGCCCAGTGGGAAGGGCAGTGCGGGCCGGAGGAGGGAGCAAGGGGCCGGGGTCGGGAGGCCTGAGGGGGAGGCCGGCCGCTGCCACTCACGACCCTGCGCAGGCTACCCCACCTCTCTGGCCTCAGGTCTGTGGTCCCTAAGCTCCTGAAGGAACTGTGGAAAGTAAACCCACAGACTTGTACGTATCTGTTCATAGCAATGCTTTATGAATCACGGAGGCCTGGCGTTTGTGTGTGTGTGTTAGTCGCTTAGTCATGTCCGGGTCACTCTTGGTGACCCTGTGGGCTGCAGCCCACCAGGCTCCTCTGTTCATGAAATTCTCCAGTCAAGAATACTGGAGTGGGTTGTCATTTCCTTCTCCAGGGGATCTTCCTGATCC
The DNA here is from genome assembly GCA_006410635.1 of Cephalophus harveyi. NCBI lineage: Eukaryota > Metazoa > Chordata > Mammalia > Artiodactyla > Bovidae > Cephalophus > Cephalophus harveyi. Next base: position 48,965 of record SJYT01055491.1, read on the forward strand.
AGGAATCGAACCCAGGTCTCCTGCTTTGCAGGCAGATTCTTTACCATCTGAGCTACCAGGGAAACCCTACAGAGATCTAGAGACAGCCCAAACATCCAATGATAGGATAGGGTTACTTCTGCTTTATTGACTATGCCAAAGCCTTTGACTCTGTGGATCACAATAGACTGTGGAAAATTCTGAAAGAGATGGGAATACCAGACCACCTAACCTACCTCTTGAGAAATCTGTATGCAGGTCAGGAAGCAACAGTTAGAACTGGACATGGAACAACAGACTGGTTCCAAATAGGAAAAGGAGTACGTCAAGGCTGTATATTGTCACCCTGCTTATTTAACGTATATGCAGAGTACATCATGAGAAACGCTGGACTGGAAGAAACACAAGCTGGAATCAAGATTGCTGGGAGAAATATCAATAACCTCAGATATGCAGATGACACCACCCTTATGGCAGAAAGTGAAGAGGAGCTAAAAAGCCTCTTGATGAAAGTGAAAGAGGAGAGCGAAAAAGTTGGCTTAAAGCTCAACATTCAGAAAACGAAGTTCATGGCNCGCTGGACTGGAAGAAACACAAGCTGGAATCAAGATTGCTGGGAGAAATATCAATAACCTCAGATACGCAGATGACACCACCCTTATGGCAGAAAATGAAGAAGAACTAAAAAGCCTCTTGATGAAAATGAAAGAGGAGAGTGAAAAAGTTGGCTTGAAGCTCAACATTCAGAAAATGAAGATCATGGCATCCAGTCACATCACTTCATGGGAAATAGATGGGGAAACAGTGGAAACAGTGTCAGACTTTATTTTTTTGGGCTCCAAAATCACTGTGGATGGTGACTGCAGCTATGAAATTAAAAGACGCTTACTCCTTGGAAGAAAAGTTATGACCAACCTAGATGGCGTATTCAAAAACAGAGACATTACTTTGCCGACTAAGGTCCGTCTAGTCAAGGCTATGGTTTTTCCTGTGGTCATGTACGGATGTGAGCGTTGGACTGTGAAGAAGGCTGAGCGCCGAAGAATTGATGCTTTTGAAGTGTGGTGTTGGAGAAGACTCTTGAGAGTCTTCTTGAGAGTCTCTTGAGAGTCTCCTTGGACTGCAAGGAGACCCAACCAGTCCATTCTGAAGGAGATCAACCCTGGGATATCTTTGGAAGGAATGATGCTGAAGCTGAAACTCCAGTACTTTGGCTACCTCATGCGAAGAGTTGACTCATTGGAAAAGACTTTGATGCTGGGAGGGATTGGGGGCAGGAGGAAAAGGGAAAGACAGAGGATGAGATGGCTGGATGGCATCACTGACTCGATGGATGTGAATCTGAGTGAACTCCAGGAGTTGGTGACGGACAGGGAGGCCTGGCGTGCTGCGATTCATGGGGTTACAAAGAGTGGGACAGGACTGAGCGACTGAACTGAACTGAACTTCATTGGGAGTCAGAACCCTGCCCCAAGGCTGCACTATTATCTCTTTTGACTGTTCCTTATCTCTACATTCCTTCCCTTCCCTGATTAGCAACAGTTTGAACCTGTTCCTTGGAACTCATGAAAGGTCATAGAGGCTCAATCATGTCTATTTCCTGTAATCAAGAAATGGGGGTTATAGGGTCCTGCTTGGTATCAGTACTTTTGGATGAACTCAGTCCTATAGTCACACAGCTGGCAGCAGAACTCAATCTGCTAGTTATTTGGGGGTACAAGGGATACAAATGTACCCGGCAGCCCTGACTGGACTGGAACCATGGTCTCTGAACTCCAAATTCCTAGTTCCTTCCACTCCTAGAACAGTCCAGAAAAAAATGGGGCAGTGGGAAGGGTGAGGAACACCATGGTAATCATGAAAGTCGACATGGTTCGTGAAGTTTGATTTTCTATCCTCTGGTCCTGGGGTGCCTGGTTCTGCTCTGGGTAAGGTGTTGATAGGTACAGACTTATAACTGCCTTGGGCAGAACCTGAAACCTTTTTCCTCAGTCTGGGATTTGAATCCATGTGGCCTGTATTCAAAGCTAGCCAAAACCTACAGTCTTCCAACGGGGATCATAGACCTGGTTTTAGGACCTAACCTCAGGTTCTTGATGTCTCACTGGGGAAAGAACTCAGTGAAAGGCAAAGTGATAGGTAAGAAGTGGCTTTATTTAGAGAGAAGCACACTCTGCTGACAGAGCTGGGCCATCTCCAAGGGCAAGTGCAGCCTTGGAAGCACAGTCCACAGACAAGAGTGTGGGCCATCACAGAGCAATGAGGCCTCAGCAGGTGGTGGGGCTAGTTTTTATGGGGCAGGTAATTTCACAGGCTAATGAGTGAGAAGCTTGTTCCAACTATTTTGGGGAAGGGGTTGTCGACTAAAAAAGATGTACAACTCGAGAGTTGTGAGTTAAGTTTTATTTGGGGCAAAAGGAGGACTGCAGCCTGGGAGGCAGCATCTCAGATGGCTCTGAGAGACTGCTCCAAAGCGGCAGTGGGGGAAAGTCAATATATGAGGTTTTGGTGAAGGGGGAGTTCAATACCATGAAGCATGCAATTTACAAAAGGGTCTTTTGTTGGTAATGAGGGTCTGATGTCACCACGAAGGGATTTAGTGCATCTCTAGATATGAGGAGATGCAAGGGTTGAGATCATAAAATCTGTTCCTAAAAACATCCAACTATCTAAAGTCCTGTCCTACCGCATTCCCTGGAGCATGAGTGTCTCACTTCACCCTGAACTCCCTCAGGGGTTGTTGAAGGTCAACAGCTACGGCAGCATGGGGTTCAGTCTCCCTAGAGGCAGGTGGCAAATGCCTTGTTCAGTCACTGGCAGTGCTCTTGGTAAGTGCCAATTTGTAGCTGACAGGGTGGAGATTTCCAGGAATTGGGCCCAATTCCCCCCCACCCCACCCCCGCCAATTTTTGGTCTTTGATGGTCAGCTTTGGAATTGTCACGGTGCCTCTCAGTGTGTCTTTTAGCTTGCTGATATGTTACAGTGATCGTATACTCAGGATCAAGGTCCAGTGGAAGTTGACTTGTCTGCCATCTCAGACCCATTTGATTCTAATCAGTTTATGTTTGGTCCTTGAGCTATGTTCATCTTTTCAAAGGCTGTGCCCTGCCCTCTTCCCTCCTGTTTCAGAACCATTTGCCATATGTCCATGTTGACTGCCTGGACAGTGTCCAGAGCTTGGTGGAGACTTCTTTATGCTGTATACCAAAACAAACAAATTCTAAAACCCTCCTATCTCTTGTGTTACTAGCCACAGACAGTCCCAGAAGACGGCTGCCCATGAAATGTGGCTCGCAGTATGAAACAGGGGCAGTATGAAAAGGGGGCAGGGCACAACTTTAAAAGAATGGCATAGCCAGAGGACAGGACAAAACTGGTTAGAACCAACTAGGTCCAAGAAAGCAGAAGATGTGACTTCCAGTGGATCTTGATCCTCATTATTTGCTCATTTTAATGCATTAGCATCTAAATAACACACCCACCAGAGTTATGACAGTTCAAAAGGCCAAAAAGTAGGTGGTGGCCCAATTCCTGGAAATCCCTCCTTCCCCAGAATAGTTGGAATAATCCTCCCACCCATTAGCCTATTCAATTGAGGCTTCCCTGGTGACTCAGAAGGTAAAGAATCTGCCTGCAATGCACAGACACCTGGGTTCAGTCCCTGGGTCAGGAAGATCCCCTGGAGAAAGGAATGGCCCTCACTCCAGTATTCTTGCCTGGAAAATTCCATGGACAGAGGAGCCTGTACTCAGTCCATAAAAACTAACTGCTCCATGTCTCAGGGCCTCTCACCTTCCAAGATGGTCTAAACTCTGTCTGTGAAGTGTGTTTCTCTCTAAATGAATCCACTTCTTACCTATCACTCCCTGGGGGAGAGGCTGAATCTATAGGGTAGTTCTTCCTTTGGTGGACTTACCACAGCCCCTAGTCCAACGCCTTCAGTTCAGTTCAGTCGCTCAGTCGTGTCCGACTCTTTGCGACCCCATGAATCGCAGCACGCCAGGCCTCCCTGCTCATCACCATCTTTCGGAGTTCACTCAGACTCACACCCATCGAGTCAGTAATGCCATCCAGCCATCTCATCCTCGGTCGTCCCCTTCTTCTCCTGCCCCCAATCCCTCCCAGCATCAGAGTCTTTTCCAATGAGTCAACTCTTCGCATGAGGTGGCCAAAGTACTGGAGTTTCAGCTTTAGCATCATTCCCTCCAAAGAAATCCCAGGGCTGATCTCCTTCAGAATGGACTGGTTGGATCTCCTTGCAGTCCAAGGGACTCTCAAGAGTCTTCTCCAACACCACAGTTCAAAAGCATCAATTCTTCAGCACTCAGCTTTCTTTATAGTCCAACTCTCACATCCATACATGACCACTGGAAAAACCATAGCCTTGAGTAGATGGACCTTTGTTGGCAAAGTAATGTCTCTGCTTTTGAATATGCTATCTAGGTTGGTCATAACTTTCCTTCCAAGGAGTAAGCGTCTTTTAATTTCATGGCTGCAGTCACCATCTGCAGTGATTTTGGAGCCCCCCAAAATGAAGTCAGCCACTGTTTCCACTGTTTCCCCATCTATTCACCATGAAGTGATGGGGCCGGATGCCATGATCTTCGTTTTCTGAATGCTGAGCTTTAAGCCAACTTTTTCACTCTCCTCTTTCACTTTCATCAAGAGGCTCTTTAGTTCTTCTTCACTTTCTGCCATAAAGGTGGTGCCATGGGCATATCTGAGGTTATTGATATTTCTCCCAGCAATCTTGATTCCAGCTTGCGCTTCTTCCAGCCCAGTGTTTCTCATGATGTACTCTGCATATAAGCAGGGTGACAATATATAGCCTTGATGTACTCCTTTTCCTATTTGGAGCCAGTCTGTTGTTCCCTGTCCAGTTCTAACTGTTGCTTCCTTACCTGCATTCAGGTTTCTCAACAGGCAGGTTAAGTGGTCTGGTATTCCCATCTCTTTAAGAATTTTCCACAGTTTATTGTGATCCATACAGTCAAAAATTTTGGCATAGTCAATAAAGCAGAAATAGATGTTTTTCTGGAACTCTCTTGCTTTTTCAATGATCCAGCGGATGTTGGCAATTTGATCTCTGGTTCCTCTGCCTTTTCTCAAACCAGCTTGAACATCTGGAAGTTCATGGTACACATATTGCTGAAGCCTGGCTTGGAGAATTTTGAGCATTACTTTGCTAGCGTGTGAGATGAGTGCAATTGTGCGGTAGCTTGAGCATTCTTTGGCATTGCCTTTCTTTGGGATTAGAGTGAAAGCAGACTTTTTCAGTCCTGTGGCCACTGCTGAGTTTTCCAAATTTGCAGACATACTGAGTGCAGCACTTTCACAGCATCATCTTTTAGGATTTGAAATAGCTCAACTGGAATTCCATCACCTCCTCTAGCTTTGTTCATAGTGATGCTTCCTAGGGCCCACTTGACTTCATATTCCAGGATGTCTATGTGAGTGATCACACCTTCATGATTATCTGGGTCATGAAGATCCTTTTCGTACTGTTCTGTGTATCCTTGCCACCTCTTCTTAATATCTTCTGCTTCTGTTAGGTCCATACCATTTCTGACCTTTATTGTCTCCATCTTTGCATGAAATGTTCCCTTAGTATCTCTAATTTTCTTGAAGAGATCTCTAGTCTTTCCCATTCTATTGTTTTCCTCTTTCTTTGCATTGATCGTTGAGGAAGGCTTTCTTATCTCTCCTTTCTATTTGGAACTCTGCATTCAGATGCTTATATCTTTTCTTTACTCCTTTGCTTTTCGCTGCTCTTCTTTTCACAGTATTTGTAAGGCCTCCTCAGACAGGCAATTTGTCTTTTTGCCTTTCTTTTTCTTGGGGATGGTCTTGATCCCTGTCTCCTGTACAATGTCATGAACCTCAGTCCATAGTTCATCAGACACTCTATCTATCAGATCTAATCCCTTAAATCTATTTCTCACTTCCACTGTATAATCATAAGGGATTTGATTTAGCTCATACCTAAAAGGTCTAGTGGTTTTCCCCACTTTGTTCAATTTAAGTCTGAATTTGGCAATAAAAGAGTTCGTGATCTGAGGCACAGTCAGCTCCCAGTTTTGTTTTTGCTGACTGTACAGAGCTTCTCCATCTTTGGCTGCAAAGAATATAATCAATTTGATTTTGGTGTTGACCATCTGGTGATGTCACAGCAGGCATAAATAAGTAAAATGTATTTGTCATTCACAGTGTATCAATAAAACTTTAAAATATAAATATATTAACCTAATACAAAGCATATAAAATGACTTTGGAGAAATTAATCTATCTAATTTCATATGAGAAGATCTAAATAAATGTAGAGTTAAACTATGTTCATGGATGGCATAACTTCACATTGTAAAGATGTCAAATTTTCCAAGATTAAATAGACTGCACTTGGAATTATAATTGAAACTTCTGCAAAGACATCTGAAGTACTGAGTCTTACATATATTTTGAAAAAGAAAAGTCCACAAGTAAATGACTATTTTGGAAAAGTAAAGCAAAAGGGCATATTTGCTGTAGACTATATTACTACATAACCACAATGTTGCCTATTACATTAACAGATAAATAGAATAATAGAACAAATTAAAGAGCCATAAACAGTTCCTTATAATACATGATATAAAATGAAGGTGACTAGATAATTCCAATTCATCTAGAAAAGTCCTAATCTAGTGCCTGTTGACCTAGTAAAATTATAAATAATATCTCCTTTTACTCTCAGATCTAAGTTTGGATTATAAACTAAAAGATGTCCTTATATGTACTGCTGCTGCTGCTGCTGCTAAGTCACTTCAATCGTGTCCAACTCTATGTGACCCCATAGACGGCAGCCCACCAGGCTCCTCTGTCCCTGGGATTCTCCAGACAAGAATATTGGAGTGGGTTGCCATTTCCTTCTCTAAGGCAAGAAACTAAAGAGTGAAAGTGAAGTTGCTCAGTCATGTCTGACTCTTAGTGACCCCATGGACTGTAGCCTACTAGGCTCCTCCGTCCATGGGATTTTCCAGGCAAGAGTACTAGAGTGGGGTGCCATTGCCTTCTCCAACTTATATGTACTGCTGCTGCTGCTGCTGCCACTAAGTCGCTTCAGTCGTGTCTGACTCTGTGTGACCACATAGATGACAGCCCACCAGATTCCCCCGTCCCTGGGATTCTCCCGGCAAGAACAGTGGAGTGGGTTGCCATTTCCTTCTCCAATGTATGAAAGTGAAAAGTGAAAGTGTAGTCGCTCAGTCATATCCGACTCTTCATCCATGGAATTTTTCAGGCAAGAGTACTGGAG
>SJYT01055491.1:56323-67664 GCA_006410635.1 Cephalophus harveyi
GACTCTTGGTGACCCCATGGACTGCAGCCTACCAGGCTCCTCCATCCATGGGGTTCTCCAGGCAAGAGTACTGGAGTGGGGTATAATAAATCAGTTAGGGAAAAATGGATATTTTTAGCATCTAATATTCCCAAAAGTGGCTTAATGAACAGAGAAAAATAAGGATTGATAGCATTTCCAATGAGTTGAACTCCTAAATGTATAGATAAATTATAAGCTAGTCAGAAAATCTTACAAATATGACTGGTGACTTTGGGGTGGGAAATGTTTCTTGAATAGTACTCCAAAAAGTCCAAACCATAATGGGAAAAATGGATCTATGTTAAAAATTAAGAATTTCTTTTCAATGAAGGACACTACAGATAAAGGTAACAGATGGGAGACAGACTGGGAGAAGATAATTATAGCATTTATATCTAGAATAATTAAGCAATTCCTGCAAATCAACACCAGAAAGAGAGGATTTGGCAAAAACTTTGAATAGGCAATTCACAGAAGGGGAAACCCAAATTACCTATACATTCATGAAGAGATCCTCAACGTCACAATCAATTGGAGACATATAAATAAAAAACACAAAGAAATTCATTTTTCACTCACCAGATTGGTAAAAATCAGGAAGTCAGATGGTACCATTGTTGGCGCATTTGTGAGGAAATGAGAATCCCCATGCAGTGCTGGTGGGAGTGTAAACTGGTGAGCTGTTCTGGAGAGCAATCTGTCAGGAATTGAACATGTGGGAAACTCAAGGACAAAAATTCCTCTTCTGGATCTATACCCTAGAGAAACTTACCGGGAGGCATAGAGGAAACATACAAGGACAGAGCATTATAGTTTGGGTTGGGAGATGTTACTTCATGGAAACAAAGAAACAAAGCCTAGGAAAGCTTCAGCAGGCTCTCTGGAGTCTTCAGGCTTGCATTCCTTGCTGAATCTCTTCCTTAAGTGAGTGAAATTGTCCTATTCTACCTCAGTCTCAGGGCATTTTCAAGGCCCCAAATCTGTCTTTTCCTTGGTACTCTCCAAACTTCTCAGTGCTCTGTTGTAGACACTATCTAGGAAGCTAAATATATCAAAAGTGTTAAGAGTGTGAGCTTCTCTGGTGGCTTGGTGGTAAAGAATCTGTCTGCAGTGCAGGAGATGTGGAGGCCCGAGTTTGATCCCTGGGTCAGGAAGATCCCCTGGAGGAGGAAATGGCAACCCATTCCAGTAATCTTTCCTGGAATACAGTGGGGCATTTAAAAAAGAGTTGTTAGCACAGGATGAGGCAATTCTTTACCCAGAGAATGGTGGTGGTGATAGAATATAAGTTTCAATGACAGCTAAATAAGAAAATAAGAGATTCATGACATCCCTGAGTGCAAACATTTGGAGGCCCCGTGGAAGTCTGGAGACCCCTTCTGCTTTTTCCCTTTGCATAGTGAAGGGCAAGCAACTCTGTAAGTGAATATGGCTGTGAAAACATACGAAGAGCTACAGTTTCCACAATATTAGCAAAACTCTAGTTTTGAATACCAAGTGATTAAGAGAGAATTTTCACTTGTTTTCCTGTCATTTCAGGAAAAACAAGGAAAATAAGGGAGGTTTGTCTCAGTTTAGATGGAATGTCAGAAAGAAGATCATTCTCATATATCTCTCTCATCCCAGATTTTTTTTTTTTTTTTTTTTTTTTTTAAAGGATCACAGAACATTAGAGCTGGAAGTGGCTTCCAAAAATTTAACTAATGTAAGTCTAGCCTGCTAACTAACATAACTCTAGATGGTTGTGGAATTCTCTCCATAAACATCCATTCCCTAAGAAGTTAATTACAAGAATCTACTGGAATCAGGAATTAGTCACTCCTTTAAGAGATACCATCCCATGCTTAAGAGAGCTTCCCTGGAACCCGGTTGTCACTCTTGGATCTCACCTCCCTCCATGAAGTGAGGTCACATTTCTTAGAAATCTTATCTTCTACTGGATGCCCTCAGTGTGGTGAGAAATAAAATGATTTTTAATGAACATGAATTAATTTTAATGAAGATTAAATAGACTTTTGTCTCTCCCTAGAAATTCAAGAAGAGTGAGATGTTGAATCTCTCCTCCTCTCTAACCACCCCCCAGTTATTTTAAGTATCCTCAGAGGTACACCTGCAGATGCAAAAATAAGTGTCTTCAGTCTTGGTTGCCAATGTGCCCATTTCCCTGGCAGTTTTATCACTGTACTTGCTGCTGGTATGCCCTGTGGCTGGTGCCAAGAGAGTTATGGTAAGGGTTCTCTTGGGCTCTTCTCTTGTCCTCTAAATCCCACTGCTTTGCATCCTCTTTCTGTGGCTAAGGTCCTTGCCATCCACCAAGGGAATCAAAATCCTTTCTGTTCACCATTAAGAGCACTTCTGTGCCTGCCCTCTTAAGCTGGTACCACCGCTGCTACTGGTGCTACTCTTGCTGATGTCTCAGTGATAGAGAAAATCCCTACCCCTCTTTGTGCCAATGTCTGTTACCTCTTCCTACAGTGGTATAACCACTTACACCCAAAGCCTTATGGTGACAATGGGTGAAAATGCCTTTAAAGGCTTACTTGCAGTTCTTCTTTCCCTAGGATGTGGGCACACATCACTAGGGACTGAGCTGAGTGGAGTCTAAGGAAGACATTGAGTGGTCTTCAATATTATTCCTCCTCTACAGCTCAGATGCAGTTTCAGGCATTTCTGCCCGGGTTTTAGCAGCTATTCCATAGACTGATTTATTTCTCAAGAGACTCCTTGGGTTTGTTCAGTTCTGAGCATTCCCTTTGTATAGGTCTGGGCTTATCCAGACTTGACTCAAGTTTAGGCTGAAAGCAGCTGCAGCTCAAACAGGGACCCCTTTGCCCTTTATCTGGATAACATCACAGCTCTAGATGTGATGGATGAATGCTGAGTCGGGGAGGGGGTGCTGCGGTGCAGGCCAGCCACGTCTATTTCGGAATAGCACTGGTCTCTACTGTCTCTCCCTTCCTCCCTTCTCTGCTTGTTCTCACTTGGTTAAGGAGGAGCTCCTTCCCCTAGAAACTGATCATTCCACAAGCTGGAGTCTCACTACGCATGCTGCTACTGCTGCTTCTAACTCGCTTCAGTCGTGTCCGACTCTGTGCGACCCCACAGACGGCAGCCCACTGGGCTCCGCCATCCCTGGGATTCTCCAGGCAAGAACACTGGAGTGGGTTGCCATTTCCTTCTCCAATGCATGAAAGTGAAAATTGAAAGTGAAGTCGCTCAGTCGTGTCTGACTCAGCGACCCCATGGACTGCAGCCTACCAGGCTCCTCCGTCCATGGGAGTTTCCAAGCAAGAGTGCTGGAGTGGGATGCCATTGCCTTCTCCGCACTACGCATGATCATTACATTTTCTGAACTCATGCCACATCCAAGATGATGAACTAAAAGCTGCTAGAGTTATTCAGGTAACAGGGAAAACAGCATTTTAGCTAAGAATTTGAACTGTGAAATCAGATAGTCTTTGTTCAAATCCCGATCTGTCCCTTCCAAGCTGTGTGATTTGGGCAATTGCTAACCATGCTCAGTCTCAGTTTTCTTGTCTGTAAGAGGAAAACAGCAACGCTGCCTGCCTCATTCGCAGGATTACTGTGAGGATTGGGGCTTCCCAGGTGGCACCAGTGGTAAAGAACCCGCCTGCCAATGCAGGAGATTTAAGAGATGCAGGTTTGATTCCTGGGTTAGGAAGACCCCCCTGGTGTAGGAAAGGCAACTCATTCCAGTATTTATGCCTGGGAAATTCCATGGGCAAAGGAGCCTGGTGGGCTATCATCCGTGGGGTTGCAAAGAGTTGGGCATGACTGAGCACACAGGCACGCACTGTGAGGATTAAGCATCAAATATGTGGGAGATACTTCCGCTTTTAACTAGGGAGCAAACCAAAATCATGCAGAGGGCATAGGGGAGGTGATCATGGCATCAATTGCCACCTTCAAGTTCCTAGGTAGAACACCCTCGTCTCAGTGGTCCACTCAGATGCTGGTAATTTTCTATCCTGTTACCTGGTGGTGGGGCCCTCTGGTGGCAGAAGAGAGTATAATTTCTTTTGTACCACCCGAGCTTGCTCTCTGGTGGGCTTTCAAATGGGAGACAAATCTAGCATATTCTGCAGCTGCCTTGCACAGAGTCCTCCTTTTTACACACTGAATTATCTTGTCCTTGTTGCTGGAGGTCTGTTTATTTCCTTAGAATGCTGAATGTCAGACACAAAACCAGACACAAATCTCAAGCCAGTTTGGATTCTGATATTAAAATCAATGTCCCCTCCCCAGAAGCATCTGGGTCATTAATGTCAACTTTAGAGGCCTACTTCTGACCCAGTGGGGTGCTCCGTAAACAAAGGTTGAAGTGAATGGGTGGATTTCAGTGAAGTTATGAGTGTCAGGGCTGGTTATGTCCTTAAGAGGCTCTAAACATTGCAACACTAAAATATTCTCATCTTTAGAAATTGAAAAATATCTTAGGTCATAAAATAAGTATCAGGAAGTCAAGAGGATGAACTTTGATGACATGATGACAACTTTTATGAATTTTTTGAACTATCAAGAATACACTTCTTTGCTAGTTTCATGCTTTCTGTTTGCATTTATTTTTCTACTATCTTAGCACTTATTTTATTCCCCTTTGGTTCATGTAAGTCTGCTGCCAAGTCGCTTCAGTCGTGTCCGACTCTCTGTGATCCCATAGATGGCAGCCCACCAGGCTCCCCTGTCCCTGGGATTCTCTAGGCAAGAACACTGGAGTGGGTTGTCATTTCCTTCTCCAATGCATGAAAGTGAAAAGTGAAAGTGAAGTCGCTCAGTTGTGTCCGACTCCAGCTACCCCATGGACTGCAGCCTACCAGGCTCCTCCATCCATGGGATTTTCCAGGCAAGAGTACTGGAGTGTGGTGTCATTGCCTTCTCAGAGTAAATCTGCTAGCCATATAAAAAGTTTTAAGTGATAGGTGAATAAAAATATTGGTAATATTTTTCATCTATAAGGTGTTTCATAACTTACATAGATTGATTACATGTAATTATTGATTACATGTAAACTTTGACTGTTTACATAGCTATATCTCAAAAACCTCATGCCAACCTGGTCCACTGTAGATTTTCAATAAGTGGGTTTTGAATGAAGAACAAGGAGGAAGGTGTCTGTCATCTTATGTCTGCAGACCAGCAGATAGAATCCCAGAAAGGTTATGTAGCTAGCAGGTGTCAGACCTGGGCTTTCAAGTCCAGACCTTCTGACTGCTTCTTTACATTATATCTCAGCTGCTGACAGCACACTTGATAATCCCTGGTGAAAATGAACTCAGTCTTGCCTGAGAAAATAGAAAATGAAATCGTTTCTTTTGGCATTTAGATAAAGCATGGTATTATAACATATAATCTGCCATGGCTGGGAGGAAGCTTATTTTACAAAGGAATAAGCAAAAGATGTCCAGAGAGAAGGGTAGCTGCTTGCATGAGATGCATGGGGGTTCACCAGTAGGAATGGCACTGAACCGGGGTCTCGGCCCAAAGAGCTACACAAGAGGAACAATGGAAACCAGCCAGGGTAGGCCTGGTCCCCACTGCCAGTTGTGACTGGAGACACCGATCACACTGTCCATCCACTGCTTATTCTCCTTTGTCAGCCCATAGAGAATACTTTGGCCCCTACTAACTATAAGGTCTTTCTATTTCACCTGGCTTCAATTAAATGGATCCAGCTTATAAAGAGGCAAGAGTACACACAGACTAAATCCAAAATAAGAGATAAGGTAAACTTGGAGCATAAAATACTGATTTGAATATAATAAGGAATAATAAAGTCTGAGCTTTTACAAAAATAAGATTCTGTCTCTGAGGAAAAAAGTATGGAGAGGGTACAAATGAAAAGAGGCGCAAAAGGAAGACTGCAAGGACCCCGAGCCTAGGACTCAGGGCTGCCCGGGTGTGGAGCAGCTAGCTCTCAGCGCTTCCCCTGGCTTCCTCTGTGACCCGGAGCAAACCATTTCTTGCTGAACCTCAGTTTTTCCGTCTGCCAACATGGCAAGTTTGGATCACATATCACATGGGCCTTTTATGGGGTTTGACCTTCTGTGACATTAACTGTTCTCTATTTTTCATATTTTCCCCAGGTGAAAGAACAATTTGTTGATTTACTAAGAAGCAGACTGTCACCAAAGTCAATCCTGTGCTTAGCCTGTTGAAATTTTTTTGGGCGACAACTTCCTCCAGGGACTGGCTTGTGTATATTGAGAGCATGCCATTCACCACCTCAATTTCGGTGCTGGAATGGCCCTGGAATTCTATGACGCCCACTCTTTTGAATTGGAGAAGGGCACGGTGACATTGGCATTTCTGCTTGGGGCTAGTGGTTGAATTGCCCTTTAAAACTAGTAGTTGGGTTGTGATCCAAAGATGGCTGCAGACTGGAGCCAAAAGTTTCCACAAGGATGTCATTACGAGAAGTGACTTTCGTTACCAGAGGAGAGAACCAGCTCCCTCTCGAAATAATGAGGTTTCTGAATGACGAGTGCCATCTACAGCATTTGAGAGATACCCTGGAGAGGGATCTTACACAAGGAACTTAACTTTTTTCAAACTTTCTTGTTTCTCTTTCTCATGATCCAATATCAGTCTTTTCCTGGTGTCTATGTTTTCTATAATTAGTAGGCACAAGGCGGATATCTAGGGAATGTTGGAAAAATAAATGAATCTTCATGTCTAAAATCAGTCCGTCTCCTCAAAGAACAGCAAAGAAAGAGAGGAGACGTGGACCTAAATGAACAAATACAAGGTAGCCCGTGACCTGTAGTATAAGAAAGAGCTAAGTGTCACAAGGACATCAGAGCTGGAGAGATTAAATGGAACATCATGCAAAAGAAGGAATTTGAGTTGAGCCTTGAAGGAATTTGAGTTTGACAGGTATGTTTTTTATATGTAAGAATGGTAAAGAGTAGGAGAGGAGACCCAGGTTCAGAAAGGCATAGCCGAGGCAGGAAGAAGCTAGTATGTAGAAAGAGTTATGGTCAAGAATACATGAGGTGGAAAAGAAATTTTAAAATGTCAGTTGGTCATGGTCTTGAGAAGAAACTAGAATGACAGAATCTTTGGATTTGTGTCGAAAGTGGAGAGCACTGGATGTTTTTGAGAAGTAGCAGACTACTATCAGAACAGAGCGTTAGAGTCCATTCCTATAAATCTATAACATTGCTTAGTCATTGAGTCATGTCCAACTCTTTTGAGACCTCATGGATTATAGCCTGTCAAGCTCCTTTGTCCATGGGATTTCCCAGGCAGGAATGCTGGAGTGAGTTGCCACTTCCTTCTCCAGGGGATATTCCCCACCCAGGGATTGAACCCACATCTCCTGCATTGGCAGGCAAGTTCTTTACTGCTGAGCCCCCAGGGTAGTACACTGTAAAAGAGCCACTGTGTTATACTTTATGTTAAAGTACTTTTGCTCTTTGAAAGTGTAATACTCATCCTGGGTGAAGAAAATGAACTCTTTCAGGCGAGCAGAATATTCATTAATATTTCTGGAAAATGACCAAATAAAACTCTGTTACCCTGGAAGATCTCATTTATCTAACCTATGCAGAAACGTACCCTTAGAGAGCTTATTTAACCATGCCCTTCATTGGCTAAGGTCTATTTTTAATCAATGCTCATATATATATATTTGAGGTACTACAGATAAACATCCTGTATGGCAAATGTGATATTTCAGTTCTAAGAACACTAAAGGACTTCCTAAACAAATATAATCTTATTTTCAGCAGTGATGCAATCTAATTATCAATTGCACAGCATTTTATTGCAAGAATTACAGTAGATTTATCTATATCTAGATCCAGGTTTTCATTTCTTCTTGAAGGGCAAATGGTTTGTACAATTGCTATTCCCCACTAGGAGAAAGAAGAGCTTTAAGTCTCAAAATGTTCTAAATAATAAGATCATAATTTATACATTTTGTGGTATAAATGGGACAAAGGACAGATACTGGAATTAGATATCTGGATTCAATTTTGACTGTCAGTTATAATGGGAATACAGGAACAGATTTCTTGATCTCTCTAAACTTCAGTTCTTAATCTATAAAATGGGAAAATATTTGTATAGTGCATAGGATAGGAGTCAACAGAGAATAACTGTCTGCTAAACTATAGAATTTTAATCATTCTTCTGCTGTTAATTTTAATTTTATTTATTTTTTTAGCCACATAGCAGCATATAGGCTCTTAGTTTCCCAACTGGGGATTGAACCCATGTCCCTGCATTGGAAGCTTGGAGTCCTAACCACTAGCGTGTGTGTGTGCGTGTGTGTGTGTGTGCTCAGTTGTGTCCACCTGTCTGTGACTCCATGACCTTTTAGCTTGCCAGGCTTCTCTGTCCATGGAATCTTCCAGGCAAGAATACTAGAGTGGGTGCCATTTCCTACTCCAGGGGAATCTTCCCAACCCAGGAACAGAACCCGTGTCTCTTGGGTTTCCTGCATTGGCAGGCAGATTACCACTGTGCCACCTGGGAAGCATAACCACTGGATCACCAGGTAATTCCTAAAAAAAAAAAAAAAAAAATTTACTGAAGTGTGGTTGATTTATAATGTTGTGTAAGTTTCTGGTGTATAGCATAGTGATTCAATTATACATTTATATAAGAGTTTGCGTCTGTTAATCCCAAACTATTAGATTGTATATCCACACAGTGAAACATTATTTATAGGATGGCTGCAACAATGCTGGGTTCCTGGGTATACCTTCATCATAATCCATGGATTACAGTTGAGAGTACCAACCTGGGGCTGAATGGTTGGAGGCTGAGACAACCCATCCGCTGTAGGGGCCTGGCATTTGGGCAGGTTGTGGTCTGCCTTTAAGGGTCCAGGAGCCACACCAAGCTGAGGCAGAGGTTAGAGGTGGAAAGGGAAGGCTAAGTAGGAAGGTGGGGTCAGTAAGAGAAAAATCCAGCAGCAGGAAGGTGCTGCCTGAGGTCAGGTGGAGAGGCAGGATCCAGAGAGGCCAGGGCTGAATGGAACTGGCAGGAGGTTAGCAGACTCCTAGGGCCTTGAGAAGAGGCAGGGTGTGGGGGCCAGCAAGTTGAAGAAACTGAGGCAAAAGCCCAGCTGAGTCTTGGCTGGGGTTCAGTGGATCCTTGTATACACACTGAGTTTCCAGGTCAGGGACAGCAAGATTTAATTTCAGGATCCACCAGTTGGCAGACAGAGATGACTGGTAACTTCTGCTATGCTTGGGCACTGAGTTACCCACAGCCCGTGTGGACTCAGACGACACTATGCAGTTCCCTAAGAGGCAGGATCAAGCCTGCTTCTCAGGACTCTTGCAAAGATCCAGCAGTTAAATATGTGAGACAGAGCTAGTTGTGTCTCTGGGAAATATCTAGGAAAAATTTCCTGGCCTGAGTTGTAGGGAGTAGCTATGCAGGGAATTCTTTAAGTCAAAAACTCAGCCGGGAAATACAGTGAAAAGGGAATGATTCATCTGACAAACCAGGGAAAATTCAAAGATGGTGTAACAGAAACATCGCAACAAGCTTTTTAAAGCTTCTCAAAAAGATTTACTGGTTTCTCTAAAAAGTTTGAAGTTTAAATATATTTTCCATTCTGTTTTCCCTGAGGTGGAAGCTGCCCAGGGAAGGCAAAGTTTGGTTTTATGGCTATTAGTCAACACTTTCAACTGCCTGCCTCACCATCACCTCAGACTACCACTAAGAAAAACTGATACAAAAACACCTGAGTCTAGTAACTCAGAGGGGAAAAAAAATGGATTAGAATATATAATCCTTTAAGGCAGGGCAAAGATCTTGGAATCCAGGCAGTTTTATTTTATTTTATTCTGAAAATACAGATGGCTGTTTATGTCAAGGCCAATGAGATGGAGAAGGATGCTATAAAAATTGATATCAAAGTAAGAGATTTGACATGCATATTACCGAGATGTATGCATATATGTGATTTTTTTATATAAGGATCTATTTGTCCTAAATAAACTATCTTTCCTAGTGAAATCTTACATATTATTGAGTTATGTAGTTCCTTTGGACCAAATAAAAAGTTCTTTTTTTTTTAAGTTCCATGTTTGGACACTTAGGACAGAAGTAGGAGGTACTTCTCCAAGGTTTCCAATTGGCTGCAGGATAGTATCTCCCAAATCCCAGTATAAAGGTACCAATATCACAGCAGACTGATTTACTTTTAGTGTCATCTCGTTTCCCATCTTCTTCCTAAAAAATTCCTAACATTCCCTACTTGGGTTGGGATCCCCAAAGCAGACCCAACAGCAAAACTTCAGCTTTCAAGAAGCCAGTTTTAAGGAAGTGTTCGCAGAAGCAACCAGAGAACATAGAGAAGTGGCGCACAGAATGAGAGGAGGCCCAGCAGGACAGTTCACGCGCACGCCCGGTGCTGTAATGCTCCCGTACGGCCGTTTATTCTCTCTCTCTCACTTGGGTGCAGTTCCTTCTTGGAGGAGAGCTGAGTCCAATAAAGAGGCCTCAGTAAATGCTGAGAGGGCTTCCCGTGTGGCTCAGTGGTAAACAGTCTGCCTACCAGCGCAGGAGATGTAGGAGACGCAGGCTTGATTCCTGAGTCAGGAAGATCCCCTGGAGCCAGAAATGGCAACCTACTCCGGTATTCTTGCCTGAATTCCATGGACAGAGGAGCTTCATGGGCTATAGTCCATGGGGTCACAGAGAATCAGACACGACTGAGCCATGAGCACAAACACATGCGCAGATGCTGAGAACATGAATGAATAGAGCTCCAAGGCTCCTTGCAGTTGAAGTAACTCTTTCTTATGAACTCTCTGTGATGACATAATTTCCTTTGAATCAAAGAGAATCAGACACGACTGAGCCATGAGCACAAACACATGCGCAGATGCTGAGAACATGAATGAATAGAGCTCCAAGGCTCCTTGCAGTTGAAGTAACTCTTTCTTATGAACTCTCTGTGATGACATAATTTCCTTTGAATCATAATTAATGGTTATACATAAGCCATGTCCGACTCCTTGCAACCACGTGGACTGTAAACTGCCAGGCTCCTCTGTCTGTGGAATTCTCCAGGCCAGAATACTGGAGTGGGTAGCTGTTTCCTTCTCCAGAGGGTCTTCCCAACCCAGAGACCAAACCAGGTCTCCTGCACTGCAGGCAGATTCTTTCCCGTTTGAGTCACCAGGGAATAATGCATATGCTAAATTTCCTGCTAGTTTATAATGTTGAATTCCTCATGACGAAGCCTACTATGGGTTTTTGAACATGATGGAGGCCCAGACAAGCCTAATTGGAATGGTGGAAATGTGAGGAAGTAACCTGTAAGATTTAGGGATTT